>PRKT01000106.1:379437-410372 GCA_003671525.1 Saccostrea glomerata | reverse complement strand
ACAACAAAGAAACAAGTAAGATCTTTTCTCGGTTTGGTCGGGTTTTATCGTAAGTTTATTCCCCATTTTTCAGCAGTTGCCGCACCATTATCCGACCTGACGAAAAAGGGACAGCCGAACAAAGTTGTGTGGGGAGAGACCCAGCAGAACGCTTTCATCACCCTGAAATCAGCTCTTATGGTAACACCTGAGTACTAAAGCTGCCGAACATCAACGAAGAATTCATCTTGCAAACAGACGCATCAGATGTTGGCATTGGAGCGGTTCTTCTCCAGTATGAGAATGGTATCAAGAAACCCGTTGCTTACGCCAGCAAGAAACTTGCAGCGCAGCAAGTTAAGTATTCTACGATCGAGAAAGAATGTTTGGCTATCATATGGGCAGTTCAGAAATTTCAGAGATATCTGTACGGAAAACAATTTATGTTGGAGACAGACAATCAGCCGCTTATTTATTTATCTCAATCTAAAGTGCTTAATGCAAGACTAATGAGATGGTCCTTACTTTTGCAGCCTTACAGGTTCCGTATTGTGGCGATTAAAGGATCAGAGAACGTTGGTGCTGATTGTCTAAGTAGGTTGTAGGATTTGAGTGAGACATTATGAACATTGTAGTTTTGTACATATGTTTCTTTTTTGTTGATTGTGAGTTTTGCACAAGTTCAGTGAACTTTCTTGAATTGGGGAGGTGATGTCACAATCAAAGTTGATTTTGTTATATGTTTATTTGTTTTTCTTTTATTTGTATTGCCCTGTGTTGAGCCTTATTTGTATTTAGCGTTTATCCTGCAAGGAGCCCCATTGTGACGCTCAGGTGATTTAAATATTTGGCCAGTCGCTACATAAGGTGATGTCAGGTTTGTCTTGGGTAGTGCACGTTTTCCTTGACCAGTGAAAGTAGTTTCACATGTCCATGGAGGGTTAGGTAGTTTTATTCGTGGTATTAAACTGAATCTCCAATCAGGGTAAGTGTAATTTACTTACATTTATTATATCAAAAAGTAATGCAGTATAATGTTAATTGAGCTTATTCTATTTTTATCCACGAGAAAGTGTTTGAATTGTATACGGGAATATTACCACGTGCACATGCCGTGAGTTTAAGCGTAAAGTAATGATATTAGTTTATTACTCAAAGTGTAACGTTACATTGTTTATTATTTTGCTTTGCAAAGCGGTGTGATATAGATATTTTAAACTATATGTTTGAACAATTATATGTGTAAACATTTAATTTGTTTTGTAAGGCAGCCCGTTCGGGGTTAAGCTTGTGTTTGTCTACGCATATTTTTGAAGGTCCTTATACATGTACGTTAGTATGATTTGGTGCTGTCGGCGGTGGCAACCTAAGGGCGTGGTACGCTAGGCCGAGACCTTGAGAGAGGAAACGTGGTTTCCCGGGTTTGGCAGCATTGCGGACGCTTAAGACGCGTGGGATAGGCGCGGGACGTCGAGGACGTTGTGGCATTTGATGCAAGGGCGTGGTACCCGTAGGTCATGGACTGGTAAACACAGGAGGCGGGGACGGATATAGGAACGTGGTCTCAGGATGGACATTGATAGACATTTTGAAATTTTATAATTTTCATTTTGTATATTTGTATATATTTGTTTTTATATAAAATTGTAAATACAACAACAATCTTGTTATCACTGATCAAGCTTAATAGGGTGTCGTGACAGTATATGATATCAAATAAAAGGGGGGTTTGCTGTTAATTGACAAGATATGTTTGCGAAACACTGGTGCCTCAGATGGCAGGGTTGAATTTTCTAACTGTTCAAAAGTTATGTCCAAGGTTAAAGTTTTTAAAAAGTGCGTAAAGCTCTAAGGTGAAGGTCAAAAATGTTTACAGCAAAACTCATTTAGTACGGATATTGCGAATTTATGAATAAAGCGAATTCATCTTGGATCCCCAGCTATATAAATTTAATGAATTTCTTATATGGTTATAATGAATTACAAATACAGCGATGTCCCAGTGACTTCGTTATAAACCAGTTTTGCTGTATACCCACTAAAGGGTCTTATAAATACATGTGAAGTTTAAAAGTCCTAGCTCAAACTGTTCAAAAGTTATAGCCATGGTCAAAATGTGGTATTCTTGTTGTAAAAATAGGTCAAACTCCAGATTCAAGGTCATGAGGTTTAAATTCAGCGGTACAAAAAGAAAAGTCTTGTCACAAGGAATACATCTGTGAAATATAAAAGCCATAGCACCACACAGTCAAAAGTTATGGACAAGGTTAAAGTTTTTGCAGATAAACAGGCAGCTAGACGGACGGACGGACAAGACAAAAACAATATACCAAAAAATATATATACATATACAGGGGCATGAAAATTTAAGTCTGTGAATATATATCGTGTATATATAAAACTAAGAATGACAAAATAGTTGAGTTCAACTGTAAAGTATCAAACATTTTTCGGAAAACCAAGTGTTAATTGCCCCTTCAAAGCCAACCTATGTTATTGTTTGGAAATTTCATGTTACCATTTAAGCAGAATATTAAGCAAGGATTTAATTTTGGCATTATTAGCAAGGGTGCCAAGATTGTTAAAATTGTTATAGCTTCTTAAGTGAATTTTTAAAAATTGTTACAAATAACAACTAGCTAAAATTGAATACGAATTTTTATGGACAAATCACTAAATTTGCGTCTCACTAAAATTTCCTCTTATAGGGTATGTTCTCATCAGAGATCAAAAGATGCATATTAACATTTAATACAAAAACATTTGTGCTTAGTTTTAATTATAAGGATTAAATTGGAAATATTTTCCCTCTTTTCTAAAGTTAAACTTTCCCCTATTGTTGCCCCTCCTTAAGGACATATGCAAGGTACCTTACCTACTGATAATTTTCCAAATAAGTTAAATCTTTTCTGGCCCAGTGGTTTTGAAGATTTTTTTTTAAAATGACCACACCCAGTTTTTACTATTTCTCAATCATCTACCTTTAAAAGAGAAACCCTTCCTTTAACCCAGGATTCTTTGTGTCAACTTACGTTGAAATTGCCCAGTGGTTTAATATGATGAAAAAATGAAATGTTTATGACAACAATGGGGACAGTAACAGACAAAATTTGATTAGAAAAGCTAAATTGAGCCTTCAGCTCAGGTGAGTAAATAAAAAACGCACAAGCCTTACCATTTACCCAGACGCAGAACCTGAGGAAGTCCAGGAACCTCTCCCCCTCCACGGGATCCCAGCCAATGTCAGGGTACCCCTTCTCTGTCAGCTCAGCATTAGACTGCAGGCCACACCTGGACAGGTACATAGCAATCTTCTCCAGGTGACTCTCTCTGAGGGCCAAGGCCAGCTCATTGTTGTCCATCAGGGAGGAGTAGCCCACATCCAGGGGACAGGATCCACGCAATGAGGGGCGGGCTGAAATACAACATTGTAAATTTGAATTATGCATTATCAGAGATAATTCTTTTATCGTATTTGTTAATATTCAAAATTATTCTGATTTATAATGTTAATCACATACCAAGTAACATGCTACTGTTTTCCAGCAGGTAACTAAGGTGTTCAAACATGGCTCTCTGGTTTTGTCGACTTGTTCTACAGAAATAGCACAGGAAGCGGCAACACATCACCACCATTTCTGCTGCAGCATCCTACATTCAAAATCATATCTTAAGTAACTCAAACAGGACTCTTCCTACACTGAGGAGAAACCAAACTAGATTTTCCTCTCCATAAACAACTATACAACCTGATTTAAGGGAGGGGGAAAGTTGATCCAAAATATTCAGTGCACAAATTAGTGAAATGAAAAGTGCACTGACAAATTTAAATTTTTCAGTATTCATATAAAATCTAGTTAGAAAATGACAACTAAATCAGTCAAAAAAATATTCTTTGGAGTGTAAAACTGCAATTTGCCAGTTTCTCATTAGCAGCTTAAATTTGTATGTACATGTAATAAGAATTGCTATAGGATCCATTAAGCAATTTGGGAACATCTTCTGTTATCATGTCCGTTATCAATTGACTGGAAAGGCAGAGGTACAGGTGTTCTGATTTTTCATATAGCATTTGAGTGCATACCAGAACATAAAACACATCTGACAACAATAGACTACTACAGATATACTCTACCCAGTGGATAAATTACTTACCAAGTATCGACTCCTAACGTCCTGAATAGACTGTGCAGTGTGTGCAAAATCAAAAGACTTTCATGCAGTGAGTTACACTTTTGATAGCCGCATAGAATTCAGTGAATAGTGAATATAGAAAGTCAGAGAGCAAATTTTACAATAATTTCTCTTTACAATTTAAACATTGTATGATGGAAGTAATTTGGATGAAGAGAGAATTAGCCTTGTTTAAGCATACATTTCGATTTAGAGAAATATAAGCTATATATACACAGAAATGTAATGTATAAATATTAAAAGATTCTGGAGCCGAGTCAGAGTTTGGTAGTACCTTGGTATGTTCCACCAGGCTGTCGAAGGTTCCTGAGGGGATGAAGGAGCCCCGCCTGCCCTGCTGGGAGGAGATAAGCTCTGCCATGGCACTATTGGCAGACTGCTGTTGTTGCTGTGCTTTGTTCAGTGTGTTGACCATCAACTGCATCACTGTCTCGTGAACACACAGGGCTCGCATCAAGTCGGGGTGCTGGAAAAACACCTTGTTGTCCATCAGTTCTCTGCAATAAGGGGCAATTTGATCATTTCATGTAAAATCAACAGATGTATTTTTCATTCACCTTTTCATCAGACTGTTGAAGCAAAGATCTTATAAAATCAGAAATCCAAATAAATCAAGATAACATTTTATGGTTCCTTTAATGAGAACTCACTTGAGGCTGTTCTTCATGAGATCTTCTTCACTGGGTCCAGCCTGTACCAATAGCAGAGAGCGTATGTTTCCTAATGCTCTCAACAGCTGTTTAATGTCATCCTTACTGCCAATACTTATCACATAAGCCTTTTCTAATGCCATCAATTGCTGTAATTGAAAGTATTTCAAATTGTCACTTATTTTTACAATCATTCAAATTCACTGAGCCCTTCTACCACAGTCTTATATGTGTCCACACTTTTTTATACTATCATGCACCAAATGAAAAATCAAATTCCTTGTCAAACATGTCGGATTGAACTAGAACTGTCCAATAGGGACAAATACCCCCGCTGGGTTTTTCAGAGTAGGTGCCAATTCAGAAATATTTTATGGATCTAGTAAGAGGTATTCACTATTGTCTAATAAAGTGCCTTGCCACAGCATGATACGCCCATCAAATATTGCTCGATAATCATAAATTGGTTAGGGTACAAGAAAATTAAGTAACCTTGATTAACAGATTGACCCAGATTTCAATGATCTAATTTCCATTTCTTATCATGTTTAAAATATTGCGCATACATCTCTAAGAGACTTACAGTGTAGGGATTAATTAAAACAAATAATACATCATATAATTCTAAACTGGCTGTGTTAGAGCTTAACAAATATCCATCTGCAGCTTTAAATTGTTTATTGCATATTTTATGAAATAATGGAAATGCTACAGTCTAATAAAAAAAAATCAAAAATTAATTATTCTTTAGACTATAAAATTCTAAGTGAGACATGACTGCAATTTGTTGCAAATATATAAAAATTGAAATGTAATTTTTTTTCAATGAACACATGTATAATTAATTTTAATTATATTATACAATACTAATTCAGTTTTAATCATACACTAAAACATCAATTTGTTTTAATTACATTACACCAATTGAAAGATCTTTATCTGAACTACAGCCATCAAGAACTCTTAATTAACACAAGCAACTATAAGGCCATTTCTTTTTGCCCAACTCCCAAGAGATAAATTAAGATTAGATCTAGAGATGCTCTTGCCAGTTAACTCCCGACAATGAACTCATTAATTTCTCTCTAATTTGACATGCACATTTCTGCTATCAAAAATTCTCCTTGACCAGTGCTTGATAATTATGCCCATGGGACAAACTGAATTCCTCTCAAATCATTAACATTTGTTATAGAATTTGCTGTAAAGTATATGATAAAAAATAAGTTTTTACTTAATTTAGCATTTTTTAATAAGGATACAACTATATTTTTTACATTTTTTAGGATTATGAAATTTGAAATTTTAAAGACTTAGTTTTTTAAAAAAAAATCACTTAAATTAAAGGTCACAGTGACCTTGAAATAGGTCGTGACACACCGTCTACCCAAGATGCATAAATTGTCCAAGTTTGATGATTGTAAGTCTAATAGTTTTCTAGTTATGAGCCAAACAAAATCACAAAATAAAAAAGAAAAAACGCCTGTAAAATGCAGAAAAATCATCCAATCATTATGAAAATCCCAGGTGCACACCTTCATATGGTGAATAATAAGTGTATAAATTTTCAGACAAATCCATCCAACAGTTTCTGAGAAACGGTCCGGACAAAATCTTGTCTACAGACAGACGGACAGACAGACGGACATGGTGATTCCAATATACCCCCCTAAACTTCGTTTGCGGGGGTATAATAAGATAATGAAAAATATTTCATGGTGCTTTGGTTTACCTCTCCGATGCCATTGTACTGCCGGTGAAGCAAGCAGAACATCTCTCTCACTAGGTCCTGACTTTGGATTGTATGTTCTTCAGCCCACTTGATGACAGTGTGTTGTATCAAATTTTGAAGAGTTGCTAAAAATGATTAAATTTTAAATTACATGTGGGAGAAAAGACTTTTTCATATGACAATGATTAAAACTATTTCTAAGAAACAAGCAATTTGACTGCTTCTTAATTTTCATAAAAGCTAAAAATGATAACAGTTCACACATCTGTATACAAATGAAGCTAATACCAGGAGCAAAATCTCCCTGACTCTCCATAATGGCTGGGACCTCTTCCTTGGCCTTCCACACCAGCTGTAAGAGTTTCTCCCCCGTGGAGGGTGGGGGTTTCTCCTCTGTCTTTTCCTTCTCCCCATCCTCTCCCTCCACCTCTGGGGCTGTGGGCATGGAACAATGGTGTATTAAACTCTCATGGAACTGCCACAGTCTTCTATGCATCTCTTCTTGGAAGGGGGAATACTGAACTGGTTCTTCCAATTCTTCTGGATTTTTGAATGCAAGCAAATTTCTCATCTGAAATTAATACATGTACAGTCAAATTTTGTAATCTTGAAATCAATAGGATTCAAGATATCAGAGTAAAAAATACTTGAAATATAATTGGTTGGGACTTTCAAATGACTTCAAAAGATTGTGTGTTTCAGATTCCGCACTTAAACTGAATATCAATTCATTCTGTAATGGCTCTGCAATTAATTCCCTCTAAAATTTATTTGAAAGTAAATACCTGTTCAGCTGGTGGACAGCGGAATTCCCTGGTCATTTTAGCTGTAACAGCGGAGGGCAGGTCTGACTGCTTGATCTCAATGTACCTCCTCTTTTGGTCCTACAATAAATATATACATGCTTATGAAATTGAAAACATCAAAATTTTACGCCTATTTATATTCAGCCACTTTCATCCTTATCTCTCTTTTACCAAAATAGATGTGAATTTAAAATGAGGCAGATTCTATTGCAAGTGTGTGATTGGGGAAATTACAGTTGACAGAAAAAAATCAGAGCTGGTTCATAGTGCAAAAATTTTCTTTTGTGATTTTTTAAGCTTAAAGGTGTCTTCATCAAAAGGAGCAAAGTAAAGTTTGAAGTAATTCCGTGAGACATAAGGAGCCAGTGTACTTACATTCTGACAAGACTCCACATAATTATCAGAGAATGCCACCACAGACTCCACGCGGTGCCGAAGTTGAAGGTCACACAAGTGTTGTAAGAAGTGGCACATCTAAGAATATTATTTCAAAGCAAATTAAATCACATACAATTTAAGGTCAGTGACAAAGATAAGAATGGATACTGTATAAAATAAAAGTTAACTCACCTCCAATTTGACTGCCTCATCCAGCTTCATGTTTAAAATTCCTTCCTTCTTGTCCCCTACAATATATTTGGAAGATATTACAACTGTATTTCCTTCAATGTTACAATTAGTTTTATAAATAACAAAATTGTTTTGTTTTGTTGTGTGTTTTTTTTTTGGTTACCTGGAATGTAGCTGAGTTTTATAAATAACAATCTTTGGGGTACCTGGAATGTAGTGGTCATCAAAAGATTCCGGGTCAATCAAGCGTAACACATAGATTAAATCATCATCTGTCAGCTCTCCCATCACCAGCAGATTATCAACCATTTTAAGCAATGGTCTACAAATATAAATTTTTATTGATGAAATTGTCTTGTATGATTGGAAAAAAAATGTTTACACTAAAGAGTAGAATTTCAAAATTCAATGAATTTTCATTATTCAAATGTGCATGGAACTTACATTTAATATTCATTTATTGATGATTCAAAGGTATACAGACAAATCCTTAAGAGAACTTTACTTTTGGATATGTTAACTTACACAAAAAGATCAGCATTGCTTCCCCCCACGGGGTCCCTGATGTGGGCTGCTCCCTTTATAGTGGCTTCCCGTAAGGCACACAGAACATGTTCCTTCAGCTTCTCAATGGGGAAAAAGGGGGAGGTGGACTCTTGTCCTGCTTCTTTAACTCTGAAATGATAAAACAAATTCTTTGCATAATACACTTATTAAAAACAACTGCCCCAATTTTCCATTTAAAAATCTTCATTTGTTATTTTTGCATGCATCTTTGATTGTACTGGGTGAAGGAATGCTGACCTGGTTTCTATCTGTTTTTCTGTGATGTAGAGAGTGGGACGGATGGACACACTGGCGTCCATGTTTGGTATGGAGTGCTTGATTTTGAACTGGCTGTCCTGGTTACTGGGACGGCGATACAGACTCAGTTCCTTGGTGGTGGGTGTCAGTGGAACAATATACTCATTCTGGGTCATTTGTCTGAATCAAGAAATATTTACATATAACTCAAGTTAAACTCATTTTAGATTTCTCATGTTATTTAAGAAGAAGACAACATATACTTTTTCTTACCTTGCAGTTGCATGTGACTCCAGATGCATGGCAATCAGCAGGTCATGATATCCCATTCTCAGTGGTCCACAAAGAGCTATCATGAGAAAAACAGATATAATGACAACCAATCAAGTGTATATTCCTATTGTCTAAATTCTCGGGATAAGTCCCTAAATAATAGCCGTCTTTATATAGGAAATCACAAATATACATTTGATGTCCATACAAGGCTGCATTTACATTTGTGGAGAACATTTATTCACTGGTCTTTTCATACCACAAAGACAATGAAAATACCCTCCTCCCAATCTCCCAAGATATTCTCAATATATCTACATGGTCACAGCTACCATGAATCAAATACTGAGTATAAGGATCTTCCTTGGGTTTGCTACATGTACAATTTAACTGCTTTAAAATTTAAAGAATACCAGACTGACTTACACTGGCTCTGAATGCAAAACATCATCTGTCGCATGTCAATGTGATGTGTCAGAGCATGAGAAACTCTGTGATTGCCATGGTAACAGACTGCCATATACAATTCCAGTGTTTTGGCATGAAACCTTGGAAAAGAAAACATACAATTATTGTCATTCATATTCCTGCAAAATGTAAACAAAATAGCTCAATGACCCTCTGATAAAAGAAATAACTTTAAATGAGTTAATTGACAATTATTCCTTTGTAATATAGTCGAGTTAACAGGTCATTTCATTCAATGTCTGCCCTGCAAGGTGTGAAATTATGTGTGTATTAATTTTAAATTATATTTTGATCTGAAAAATAAAAGGCATTATGGAAAAATTTTATATGAGTGAGCCTTGAGATAATGAACATAACTGATGATAACACTCTGAGATTATCTACAGATATACTAAATATTACAAAGTTATACACATGTACATGTACAACTACTTACTCCAGTAGTGATGTGTTTTCTACCAGTTCTAAAATATCAATACTTCTGTCTTCTTCTGGTATGTACACACTCAGCATTTCAACTGTAAAAATTAATAAGAATTTTTTTCAAATTGTCAAAATCAAATTTATCTTCCCATATCTATCAAAATCAAATCAATACTATTCCTACCTGCATCATCACACAGCATGCTCCATCCTTTGATTTCTGACATTTTGAGGGTGTGTATTTTGAGACTGTTTGAGGGTACTCGGCCCCAGCAGCTGGGGTTCAGGACTTGTACATCCAGTCTGGGGGGACAAGCTGGGATCACCTGTTTGGGTCCCCTGAACACAGCAGCAGATAAGGGTAGTGTGTACTAAAAATAAAAAATAACCCAATACTCCCATTACGAATATCAAAACGTAAATCAAAAATATAACTGCATGTACATATATGTTTCTGTGCATTATTAAAAATTTACAGAAATGGATCACAATTAACTTCTGTCATAGTTGCCTCCCAGAATTTTTAAAATTCATTTTTCCTTTAAACTACTTGTATATTAAAATTCTGATTTTAAAAGACATTTCTAATCTGTAGAAACCTTTGTATGACCCAGTTCAAACTGCAGCATCTCTTTGATGGTCGGTTCACAGATGACCGCTGGAAACAGACGAGTTCCTGGCTCCACCTGGTATTTGTTGGCCACCTCTTTACCGTTAACAGTGAAGGACAGGAGCCCAGTGCTGGTGTCAATAAAGCACCCCACCACAAACCCCGGGGAGGCCCGCTTCCCTGTACTCTCCTGACTCAGGCCTGCGTACCTCTGCTGAAGGTCTCCTGCTGATACCATGTAACAGTTCTTCCTACTGACACTGAAATATTCACAGTACATGTACATGTAGAGAATTCCTGCTCAAATCTCTTATTTGAATGACTACCGGGGTAGTTAAATTCTAATAAATTAGACATTACAAGTCTATTGTACATGTAGCTTTAATTATATCAGGTTCATTACCTTTGTCTCAGAGTATGATCAGACTCTAATGTTGTTAAGACAACATGTCTTGTTTTCTTCATATCAAAAGCAGCTTCACTGAAGTGGAAACCGGGTGTCACCCAGCCCACAAACACTTGAGCAGGGTCCTGTCCTGGTAACACTCGCACTGCATAGTGATACTCATCAATCATATCGGCCATTGCCTGTAACTCACTCAGCTCAGCATCAGAAATCTCAGCATCTGATCCTTCACTGTGGTGACGTCTGCCAATGGCATCTTGGAATTCATAAGGAATCATCCCCCTGGGGGCCTCAATGTTGATGACAGGAGCCTGCGTGGAGCCCCCTGCGTCACTCTCCATGGAGTTGCCTGTCCTTGACATGGGCAGTGTGGCTGCCTTGTTAGGCTGTTTATGGTGCTCTTTGTGACTGTGGCCTGGGTGCACTCTTCTGTCTATACTTCCATACTCCACACTCCTAGTTCTCTTGCCATCTTGTTGAGTGTCTTGTCCCTTGGACTTCTTGAAGATACTGGGAAATGGGGACCTTCCTGTCTTTGACTTCTTATCTCCAATGGACTTGGCGGTATCCATAAGTTTGTCCCCCAGGAGGGATAATTTGGAGGATGATCTCTTCCCCTCAGGAACATTCAGCCCTGGCTTGTCTGTGCCACTGAGACGAGACTCGCTGGAGGCGGGTTTAATTCTGGATGTTGACATCTTGTCCTGTGATGAATCATCTAACGAGTGGCGACCACTCTTGTCCAGATATTTCTTACGACGATCACTAGCTGTGGATTGATTGAAGTCAGTGTCCTCTGAATAACCAGCTGAAAGTACAAAACATACAGATGACAGTAATACATAATTTACAAACATGAAGAGTCCTTTACTTGTCACAATTCTTAACTAATAGAAATAGAACAACATTCTAACTACTGACACTTACATTTTCTGTAGTCTGTGTCACCGTTCATCATGTCCTCTGCATATTCCTCATCATCTTCATCTAAAATCATTTAATGCATCAAAATTAATGGATTTCAATTATTTGATAACAATCAGAAGGGTAAAAATGTATGCTTTACATGTATATAGTTTTTTTTTTACTTAATGACTAAGCATTCAATGTTACAGAAACCTGACTAGACAAACAACCTGTTAATGCACACAAATAGCATACAAATACCGTAAAATTATGTATAATGCACATGCTGGACAATCAATGTTTATTTCATCAATTCCTCACTATATCAACAGAAAGTTCTTGTTTTTATTCACAGAACAAGAAATCTGAGATTTGACAATTAATGAATCAGAATCTTTATAGTATGCATGCATCTTCTTTATCAAATTATTGGGGAAAAAAACCAAAACCTTTATGCAACTTATGGACAAGTTTAGAATGAAATTTCTTCATCATAAAGACTTACACCACATTGTTAACATACAATGCTGTGACAGGGAACACCTGGACAAGTATAAAGGTGACATCTAACCAGACTTACGTATGGAGGTTTCCCCATTGACAGGGGCTACAGGGGCCGCCTCTGGTGGGGTCACGTCACTGGGCCCACTGCTGGAGGGACTCCCTGCTTGTTTAGTATCTGCTGTGTAAAAATCATGCCATTCCAAGTCCATGCTAGACACTTGGTTAATTAGTTCTAAAGTAATCATGCAGCATCTAACCACTATAAATGTCATTCTTACACTTAATTTTCTTTTGTTACTTTAAAAATCTGTGCTGTTTTATTTATTATCTCTTCATCACTGCTAATGAAAAGATGATTGAAGAAGTTATAAAATAGATTCACGAGCTAGTAAAATGCAAGTAAGTTTTAACCTACATGTAGTTAGTTAGTCAAAGACCATCCTATATTCTAATTTCACAATCAATCACAATATCTAGTGCTTTTTATGCTTTTACGTGTAATTTTATAGCTTTCACCACACTCATAAATTTTCCCCTTCCATCAACCTGTAGCCTTTACATTGGTCAGTCTTTACCTGTAAGAATACGGCTGTTGTCCAGAGACCCATTCTCCATCGTTGTGTCCAGATCATTGAGAGAGTAGCCACTCTCCTCCTGGATGTCCATTTCATGTCTACGAATGTTTTCCAAGTTCATGCGTCTCTCATAAGCTGTAGGATATGTTGCAGACCTGTTTTACAAAAAAGGAGGATATGTGTTTAAACTTTACGTCAGAGGTAATAGAAGATTGTCATTCAATATTTACAATTTTCTCACCATTCTGGAAGCTTACCTTGTGACAAATTCATCTTTGCAGATAATAGGAAGCCCAAGACGAAGATATTCCAAGCGCACCTTCTCCAAAGTTCCAAAAGTTTTTGACAGCACTTTTAAGCAAGGGGTGACATTTTTCCTGAAAAAGAGCAACAGTTTTATCCTATTTTTTTAAACAAATACTTCTATTAATCATTTGAATAAAAACTAAGCATATAAAAAGATTCTAAAGTACCTGTATAACATAAAGAATAGAAGAATAGAATTACATGGAGAGTCAAGGGAAAAAACATTTGTTGTATTTTAAGTACCGTATATACTCACCTATAAGTCCATCCGCTTATAAGTCGGTTGTATTTCTTAAGCTTACATTAAATAAATTGAATTTCTTATAAACCTTTCATTTTATAACTGGCCTATAAGTCGGACATAGAGTTTTGGACCAAAATTTTACTCCCAATTATCCGACTTTTAGGCGAGTATATACGGTAGTGTGATACTTACGCCCCGGGGACTCTCTGCACCTGCAGTCGTGGATGGTCCTCCCCGATGTCTCCAAACAAAGCCAGCTCCTTCCCATACCACAGTGTCATCTGTCTAGTCATATTGCTGCAAAATGTATACATTTATTACATGTATATACAGCATGATTCTCTTATAAGTCATAAAACTCTATACACAACCTGATCAAATTTTCCATATTATATAAGCTTTATACTTACACACAAAATGGTTCATATCCCTCTTGTAAGCCACAACATGTGAAGAATTTGAGTGTGTTAACATCTTGGCCGAGATTGAGTCTGCACTGCTGGTGACAGCTGAGGGTGACGGCAGGGACATAAGCTTCCCCCGTCTCCACCCCTCGGAAGGCAATCTCTTGTCCCATAGAGTCCATCATCAACTCACCATTCAAAGAAAACGCTGTAAGTAAAGAAATTTTGAATAATTCAAACTGTTAACTCATAACTGATATCAATAGTTTACAAACAGGAAGGATAGCAGTAACTAGTGATCATGTGAAGTACATGATGACTACAGGAGGGGGAGTGTATTACTTATTAGTTGGCATATTAGATAATTGAAAATTAATGACCCGTTGATCCAAACTCAGACTTACTGATGGTTTTGTCATTTAGATCCAGCATACACCCAATAACATCCCCAGTCTTCCAGAGTTTTCCATAAGGTTCAGCTCCATGATTCCATTTTCTTCCCTGTAGGGTTACATTTATGTTTGATGTACATGCACATATGAATGTCAAAAAGTCAATGCTAAGTAAAATAAGTTACGTCTTTCAGAATATGGTCTTTAATCACTTACCCCAAAGCCATCAAATGCATAGGAACTGCCATCTACGCCCAGTTCTGTACTTGAATCAAGAGAAATCTTGGCCCAACCAACTTTCATGAGCTCAGTAGTAATAACTTCAAATTCATAATACCTACAAAAAAAAAAAAATCTTCACATTGGTAGTATCAGCTATAAGGCTGTGTTATAAAATTCAAAAGTCAATTTGTGAAACAAAAAAAAACAAATTTTCTATTTTTTGAAATTATTAATATCTCACCATTTTCCAGATGCTACTCCATATGTATTTTCTGCTCTGTAGGTCCTAGTTTTGTTCAGTTTCTCCATTTTCTCACTGACATGAGCTAAACATAAAAAAATATGTACAACATGTAAAAATTGTAGCTAACTATAGCAAATACTAAATTTAGCTGAGAAATCATCATTATTTTTCTTTACGTGTATATCTAACAAGCACTCCTTTTGCTGACCTTTGAGAGAGCTTTCCCCCATTTCACTTGTGGGTGGTTCCAAGTTATAACCGTAAGCCAGCAATGTCTTCACAGTCTGGTTGGCTTCCTCCCTGTAAATATCATCCAAATTATTTAAGAAATGAATTTAATTTTTGAAGATTCATGAGGTTATGAACTACGACGCTTCACGCAGGCATATTTCATGAAGTGCGTTGGCACTTCATGATATATATGCCGGTATGAAGCGTTGTAGTTCATGTACCTCATGAATCTTTAAAAATTAAATTCATTTCTTATATTTACATTATTTTTCTTATGACTTGCCATAGATTTAAGCCGTTCAACTGTCATTGTTAAAACAAAACAGTGTTCACTATACTTTTTGACGTCAAGAGCGGTATTATGACATAACAATGGAGATATTTATGCTTATTTGTGATACATACTTAATGTAGTACATGAGAAAATATACTGCATTTTATTTTGTAAAGAATCATAGGGAAAATTTATTGGAAATGTAAATATATAAATGTGAGAGCAAAAAAAGTTAAAGAATTTTTTTTTATTTGCTATTCCCAAAATATTTATTAATGATTATACCTATTTGCTTTCTTGATTTTTTCATCGACTCTACTGTATGGTACTAAGAATGGGCTTCTTTTGTTGGCTGCATCCTACAATTGAGATATAACAAAGAAATGAGTATCTATATTACAAAGGTTTACTACACTGTCGGTTAAGAATTTTTTTTTCAATTCAGTCTAGCCTCATTGATGTTTTTCTTTCCAGTACATGTACTCATCAGTATTTTTTCAACTTTCACAACTTCTTTACATTAAATCATTCATCAATGTGTCTACACTTAGTATCAGAATAACTCACAGCTTTTTGAAATTGGAATCTAATATTCAAATAAAAAAGAATTTAAATGCCTGATACTGTAAACCAACTTTTATTCGCGTGTGAGAAATTTTCGCGCGGTTCGTGAGAGCCTCGTCATCGCGAATATTCTCGCCACGTACGGTCCTTTAAGTATCTTTTTCTATGAAAAACTGTTCCAAAAACAGCTTGATCACGAAAATTAATGGTCGCAAACTAGTTTACACCCAGTAAATCGTGAAATAAAGTCGTCGCAAATAAAAGTTGGGTAACAGTAGTTCAAGATGAAATATGGTATTCACACTCTGTCAATGCTTAACACACATCATTGTAATGTTTAATCATACCTCGTAAAGTCCATAAGTCCAACCATGTTTGATTCTGTCCTTGGCCCACACATTGTGTGTATTCTCTGCCAGCATGTCTACCAAATCCTCCAGGACCTCACTCATCTGTACAGTGGACAGGTCCAAAGGTGTGGGCTTGTAGCCATTGTTTTGCAGAAAGCTGGTAGACAAATATGACCAATAAATTTTAATGTCCATTTAAATTTCTCACTTTTTAATTAATGTTTCATATGTAAATGCCTCATCATCAGAGCTATTGGCAGCAGAATTATTATCTTTAAAGGGATTTGTTTGCAGACATCACACATGCATATGTGGAGAACTTACTCATTGCCAAGTTTAACCATCTTAAGTCTGTTGTTTTCCTTCTTCTGAGCATCCATCGATATATGGTAACCAATAGCCAGAAGTGTCCTATAAAGCAAATATTTTATCATTTATAGACCTTGTCAAATGCTCCTTTCCAGGTCCATTAAAAATGTTAGAGCAATTTAATACAGAACCCCATGTTTTTACCTTAAAGTTTCATATGCCACAGTCACTACATATTTCTTCTCTGATTTGGGAAGTTTTTCAAAGTTGGTAAGAGAAGGATTGGTTTTCTTTTGATCGTCTCTGATTTCTCCATACTTCCAGCCTTGTTCTATTTTACTGACTGCCCAAATCTCATGCAAGTTCTCAGCTAAGCGGTCTCTTACTTTTTCTATGTACACTGGTAACTGAATCTGCAAAACATTTCAAAGTGATGTTTAGAGAGATAAACTAAAAAAATCATTCAATAAATCCTAAATGTAGAACAAAACCATTTTTTACTTGTTCAGAATAAGAAGCAAGTATACAGTCAGAAAGAAACCTTAAACATTACTATAACATTTTAAAATGGGATGCCGTATTATCTAGTAAAAGCAGAATGTTCCTATTTGCAAGTGCAATGATTAATCCAGTCATATGATTTTCTTTCTCTCTGAACATGTAGCTCATCATCAATTTTTGAGAGAAGACAATCCCATTACCATCCATTAATTCTGAACTCTGACTTTATCCACTATAAATGAAACTGATATCTGTTCCATGCCTATTTCTAAAAGACAAACTAAACAAGAGGAAATGATAATTACATTTGAGGTATCTATAGCTTTTGGCACAAAGGGAACATAGTCTGTGATTTCTGTTGGTCCACTCAGTACGTTCTTTGACACTTCTCCGAACACAAAGCAGGGGTCCAGTCTCAGCCTGTCCTTGGGCATCAGGGACTCCACCACTGCCGAGTGACTGTGGGGTGGGCCATGACTCAGTCGACCATGTTCTCCACCCAGCATGAAGCGGGCTCTGTTCAAAATAAATACCATAAACATATAGATTCACATTTGATAGAGAAACATGTACAAACTTTACTAGGATATATAGTATACAATACCGTAAATATGGAAATTTTTATTCCGATTTTATTTTGTGAATCTGGGTCAAAATGCTATTGATTAATTTTTGTGTTTCAAAATTTTGCAAATGACCACTACTTTGTTTACCTTTTCTTATTGTTGAATTATTTTTTTAAGAAAAATATTTTTGCGAATGCAATAAACAATCTAGATTTATGGTATATATCAAGAACATGCACTCTCTGAGATACATGTATAATTTGAGGTAATTCTAAAGTTCAGGGGTTTATACTTTCATTTTCACAATCAAGGTCACCTTTATACTTAAGTTGCCCTCTTCTGTTAATGATTTTAATACTATTTTACATTCTTTGCTTGACCTACCCAACTCTGGCAGACATTGTTATCACTGGGAAGAATAGTCCTGTCAGGTTGAAGTCTTTGAAGAAGCCCAGGACTTGTTTTCCATTGACAGAGAAGATAATCTGAGGGATAGTTAGGTCAATACCACACCCAATGATGTCTCCAGGTTTAAAGGTATCCCCAGGACCCCTCACAACCTTACTCTTACCACCTACAAGAAAAATCAGCATACATGAATATTGCATGTTATAAGATACATTAATCTTATTAAAAATATTTTACATATCCCTATGAAACTTGAAATGCCTCAGATATACATTACATTCTATCACAGTTTATCATTCAAAACCAATGACACAACCAAAACAAATATGCATAATAACCTGTCCACAAGTTGACTCCATCAAAGGCATATGAATACAGATCGTCCCCGATGCCGTTTCCCCCTTTGTGTTCCCCACCTCCTGGGTATGGTATGAAGCCCTCTGTGTTGGCCCAGCCCAGTCTGAGGACAGGAGGTAGATGATTGGCTGCCTCAAACTGAGTGACAACTACCTCAAAATACCACTTCTTGTACATGGAAGATCCCTCTTTAACACCAACATATATATTTGGCCTTATGCTGCAATTCAAATACATGAATGTGTAAAATTATACATGAATTCATATTCATAACAATTCTGGTTTCAAGCTATTCCTGTTATTAGTTAAAACATCTGAGCAAACAGGTATGCTGTGTGTGCACTTCTATTCTACAAATGAAGGAAAAGTCTTCATAAAATTTAAAGATAACCTTGATTTATGTTCATGGTTTATGAGGCTTATGTTGATATGCAGCTGATGTGGTTTACCTCTATGTGTCTGATGAGGCTTTATTTTGATAGACAGCTTCATTCTTACATTAGCTGATGAGGCCTACCATGATATATTCATGTTGAGGCTTACTTATGATGAAAAATAATTTCAATGGCTTACCTTGACACATGGTTGATGAGGCTTGTCTGCAGCAATAAGTCCTTGCCAGGTAAAAGGTTATCACAGATCAGATTTTGATTTGTTCTCACAGCAACGCCATTACCCACACACAATGACCGCAATACATCCAAAACCTGTCAGAACCAAAAGCAGAACCCATTAACTGACTGTTTTTAAAAATGCTAAATTACATGACTGATTTTTCATTTACATCAAGAGGGAAAAAATTGGTCCAGAATTTATGGTCTCTGTTTATTTTTATCCACTTACTTTGGGGTCCCTCCCGTGCCTGTCTATGAGTGATATGATTGTGATGATGTGTTTTTCCTTGATCATGTTTAGGGCCTCGGGGCTGTCTATCAGTACACAGTGGAGGACGTCCAGCACCCCTTTAGAGGACTGCTGCCCCTCCAGTCGCCTCACTAACCAGTCCAGGCGGTAAGACTGGGCAAACTGAGCACAATTGGCCCGGTTACCCTGAATCATGGCAGCTGCATGATAACAAACATGAAAAACACAATCCATCAAACAAAATCACAAAAGAACACTGAAAGCAATGAATAATAGACAATTTCATTTGTAAACATAGATTTTAATAAACTTCAAACAGTAAAGAATAATTTGTATTATGGACTTTGAAGCATTGTAGTATACTGTACCCAACAAGAGGTAGAGGTAACTGGCAATGTCTTCATATTTGTCTGTAGCCTCTTCTCCTGCATAGTGAGCAAAGTGACGGGGGCTCTTGTACTGACTGAACTTGTCAATGGTCTCCAGAATCATTGCAATCATACCCTACAAATTATATACACCTCTATAATGCTTTCTCACAAAATATAAGAAATGACTGAAATGAGCCATTTATCAACCTCAAATGTAAAATGTTTTTAATGAAAAATGAATCCTCTCACCTCCTCTTGAAACAAGTCTTGTCTGTTTCGTAGAGCTCTCAGCTTGTTCTGCTTCTCTTCATGTTCTGAAAAAAAAGGAGTGAGGATTTTAAAAAATCAATCAGAAGTTCAGAGGGGAAAAAGTAATGACATGTATGAACTAGAATGTTTTCTCCATGGAAATATACTAACCTTCATTTTTGTCAGGTTGAGCAAAGTACTCTATCAAATCTTCTAAACATTTTAGGACTTCTGATAGTGTAATCCTAGACCATGCTGCCCCAGTTCGGCCCTCAGTTTTCAAAGTGTCCAGAACACTGCAACAACAGTGATGATACTGTATCTATATCTCTACATTTATTCAGTAAGTATCCTCTCAAATCAATCCAAATATGATAAGATATGATGATGTATAATGAAGTCACTTACTTGTTGAACCTATGGAAGATAGACTGACACTTGCGTATGACTCGAGCTGACCTAGATTCCTCTTCTTGGGCTCTAGAGAATGTGAAACCATCATCCATATGTCCTTCCACTAACATCACAGCCTGAAGTTTTAACAATAGAAAATGAGCAATGATTATCCTATCAAAACCCCAAACCTTAATTGGTGGAGAAATGAATGATGCTAAAAACTTGCACAAAACAAACTTTCTAGCTTTTATACAACATGTAACCTCTGTCTAAGGAATACTTAACACTGCAGTGATTTACTTAAGAAGACACATTGTACATGTATGTACTGAATACCTACTTTTCCTTTTGAACAACTTACCTTCTTTTCCTGCACTCTCCCCACTTCTTTCTTTTTGGTCAATTAACTTTTTTCACCCACTTTGCCCATTCCTTCCCTTTTGACCTGCTTACCATCTTTTCCTCCATTATACTTTGCTCACTATTTTCTTTTTGATGTACTTAACTTTTTCCCTCCACTTACCTTCTTTTCCTCCACTTTTCCCACTCCTTTCTTTTTTGACCTACTTACCTTCTTTTCCTCCACTTTCCCCACTCCTTTCTTTTTTGACCTACTTACCTTCTTTTCTTCCACTTTCCCCACTCCTTTCTTTTTTGACCTACTTACCTTCTTTTCCTCCACTTTCCCGACTCCTTTCTTTTTTGACCTTCTTACCTTCTTTTCCTCCACTTTGCCCACTCCTTTCTTTTTGACCTCTGTTGTTTGATAAGATAGCCAGAGTCCTGTATCACAGTGCTGGATGAACACAATGGTGTCACCATACTTGATATCCGATTTTCCCATCCCTTCATCTTCTGAAGTCTCAGACTGTTTCTTCTCATCCTACAAAGGAATTGATAGTTCTGGTGGTTAAAATCACAAATGGTTTGAACAACAAATGATACACCAATCAAAGGATCAAAGAATGCTTCAATTTCAGTCCAGTAAAAGATATTAATCCAACAATTTTGCATTGATATGGAAAACATTAAAGAATTCTTATAATTGGAATTATGTTTTAACCAAATGAACTCTCAGAAGACATTTTTATAATTCAAAACTGGTTTAGAATAAAGATATAAATTAATAAAAGGTTTGACAATTCAACTTAATATATAAGATGTTCAAGAAATATAGACGTCTTAACCATTTCATAAAATAGAACTAATTGTTCTTCTATGTTCTTGAGGAGGTACAAATAGTTCCTATAGTAGTACCTTGGTCTGGAGGAGGTAGAAGGTGACAGCTCTTTCTGCTGCTTTGTTCCTGTGAACCGTCACAACCTGTTTATCATGTGTCACCGCCAAATAACGTCCCGATGTCACATGACGTAATCGACACTGCTGTCCCCACTGAATGAAGGCCCCCGACCATCTATGGTATAAAAATGTCATGTTAAAAATTAAAATGGGGCATACATGTTAACCTATTGTGATGAAAAATAGGGAGATTCAGACCTCAAAAGCGGTAGCATCGCGCGCGTTGTTTTACGCTTGGATTTATGATGATATATTGCATATAATATACATGTTTGGCCTTAAATGAAAATACAATAATTAATCTTAAATATCTATTGCAAAGAAATAGACACAAAAAAAATTGTTTTACTGAATTATACATATTCAAATATTTTTATGCTCATCATTTTGCTTTGATTGGCTACTTAACTTAGACTTTTGTAGATCTTAGCTGATATAGCCTAGAAGCAATAATTCTGAATGTTCATTCAGTTGTCAAACACAATAAATGATGATATAGTTTAATCTACTAGATATAAAACTAGTCCCTATCTTTCGTTCAATAAATCGGATTTCCTGCGATGATCGAAAACGAAAGTAGAGATGTGCCTCATGGCTTGGTCAATTGAGTAATTTCTATTGATTTTATTGATAAAATTGCGAGCCTCTTTGCTTTTATAGACGATGTCAAACATTTTCATTCAATTCTAAACTGCTGTATCTCCTTTTTCATGGCTGTAATAATGCCGAAATTTATCGTAACCAATGTAATCACTGATTTCTGTGCTGTTGTCGTTGTCAAATACGTGCTTGAAATCTATGTACACATCGGTACAGAAAAAGCGTTTGTATGCTTCCGGGTCAAATCACGCGATATCTAACGAGATTTTATGACGAGTGGCTTCCAAAATGGAAACCCAAGCGAACCAAAAATACTTTAGACAAAACTTTTGTAGAAAAGCGGTAGATTTACGAATAAAATCGGTAGGCGGGAGATGGAGTAAAAAAGCGGTAGACTCCCGCCTAAATCCGCAGAGTTAACATGTATGATGGGGTCATCGAAAATAATCAATTACTTTTAACCAGTTTTTGCACTTTGGTCTCCTCTTAAATTTTACAAGTACTAGATCTTTGTTAAAGATAATCCCAGTATGAGGGCAAACTTACTTAGTTTTGATGATTTCTATCCTCCATAATGATCTTGCATGACTACACACTGCTCCAGTTTCATACATCACAGCACTGTAGATATACCAAGGAGAATATAAATTGTCCAACAAAATATACATGAAAGTCTCGTGAAAGATTAAATTCATAATCAAATTTTAAATTATAGTTGATTTTACTCGTCTATCAAGATCATTATTTTTTTAAATCAGAACACTGTTAACACAGTTTGATTACTGCAGGCTCTTCAAGCTTTGAATTTTCATTTGGGAGAAGAATGTAAACATAACTTACTATAAACAGTTAAATTACCTGAATTCGTTTTCACTGCCTGCTTCAGGAATGGCCAGACACTCATCCATGTGTCCATGAAAGAGGCGAATGACATCACCCCCAAATACATAACCTAACAAAATAAGAAATACCGATTACAATGTACAACTTCAGAAATAAATTCAAACAATTAAATACGAAAAGGTTTGTGAAGCAATATCTTACCCACAGACTTCAGCCTATAAGCACCAGAGGACATAGGATTCACTGTCCACAGTGTCTGCTGGAATGAGGCGATCACCATGGAACCACTGCCTATATGCTGCAGATAAATCAACAAATATCAAATTGAAATTCCTTCAATCAAGATATAAACAAAAGAAATGCAGTTATAATAGTTACATTTATTTTCCTTTCAGTTTGACTTACAAGGTATCTCTCCGAGGAAACGCTGACCAGAATCAGATCATCTCCGACCCTGACCTTTTCACCCTCCGACCTCTGTTTAGATGCTGGATGAATGGTCCACCAGCAGGATTCACCTGAAATACAGGTTCACAACCATGAAGGTCAACAGTATCTGAATTTCTTACTGATGTTACATAGTGTACTTTAAAAATTCAAAGCACACAAAATTATGAATGAATTAGTCTTGCACTTAAATAAATGGGGTAAAAAAGCTATACCTTGTGCTTTTTCTTTAAGGCCGACATCAAATGCTAGTTTATCAGTTGAGGAACTGGTGGAAAGGCAGGACAAGTACTGTTTCATATAAAAGAGATGTCATATCATAGAACAAGTATGTCAATGCACTGCCACCTCACAGCAAACCTATCTGATTACATTCTTGCTCTAAAAACTTAAAAATGGTACTTATTTCTACAACACAAGCATTATTATGCTAAAACATGAAAAACATCAATCTTTTTTTTTTCCACGCCTGCCTAAAGAGTTTATGAATTGATTGACAGTTAAAATAAATGAGATTTATGAATTCAAGGCACACAAAATTATGAATGATGTTTTCTTATGAATAATAATTGAATAATCTATAGAATTCTCCTATGTGAGAACACAAGGGAATTGTTGATCAATATGCATGGAATATCATCAAAATTCTATTACAGACTGACCATATTGCTGTGGAGGTGTCTAAGTAGGATGGCATGTCCATACAGTAGAGTCCTATGTCCAGACTGGGCAGCCTACAGCAGTCAAATAAAATCATTCTCACAATAATATAGAAAAACATTTAAAATGTGATTTGAAAATGTCTTGTTTATTCTGATGTACGTACAGTGGATTCTGGCGATGAGGCAGACACCATTTCCTGCAAAGCTCTGACCGAAAGTGCCTGCTCCAACACAAAGGAACAAACCGAAATATCTGGGGGTACATCCTGTAAAATTAAACCTCATTATTATAGTTATCATTATCTGTTAGTACCTGGTGCTTTATTACATATACAGGTATTGATATCTTACATACATGCAATTATAGCTTTTTTTAAATTGAATAAAATCTGGAATTTTAGCAACTTTGCAAAATAAAATGTAAAAAAAATTCCTTTAAATCAATATTTAATCCAATATCCAATAAAAAAAACCCCAGCAATTCATCATTTCTGTACACCATAATAGAAATTGTACAGTTGTTGCATAATTGGCCATTGGCAAGACGCAGCAAGTCATTGAGAGAGCTAGAACTACGGTTGCAGTACATTTTGTCACGTACATAGATCCTACAGCGAATTTTAAGATGGTGGCAGGTATTCTACACTTGAAAAGCTCTCCTGTTCAAGAATTAACCCTTAGGTATTTTGAGGATAAAACGGCATGAGACACAAGCATTAAACTATGTTTAATTTTCTCAGAGATGGCACAAACAGTATGTAATAGCATGTGTGATGCCAGGTTGTGTCTATAAATTGGTTATAGTTTTGGATCTGGTTCCCAGCATCAAATATATATGTTACTTTTTTTCCAAAATGTATTGTCTCTGAAAGCACATATTAATTTTATGTTTTAAATGGATATTTTGTCTTGGTCTTTACTGTTATGCAATGAGCAACACAATGGGATCACTATGAATCATAGAATCCACAAGTAAAAATGATTGCTTTGTTTTAATAAATATTTATAGGTTGGATTTGAAGCAGCTAGCAAATATGGAGTACCTTCTACTGCATTACCAGGATCTTTTTTTGGAAAGCTTTTTCACAATTAACATATAAATTCGATGTTGGGTAAAGAATGGAGGCGTACAAAGGACAATCCTCCACTTTGAGAATTCACAAGACTTTTCTCAATTCTAAAAGTTTGTGAAAAGTTTTATTTTTTCAAAATTCTATGGTTAACATCATCTTTTACACATTTAATTTTATATGTTATTGTTTTAATAGTTTATTAATAATTCATTTTTCACCCATGTTTTTAAGATAATGTGAAAACAAAAAAGAAAAAGCTCCACATATGATTCAAACTCTCTCCATATCGCAGGGTTTGGTGCAAGACCGAACACGTTAACCACTAAGCTACGAAGTATTTGTGTTATCGATGTCTGTCAGTGTGACTTAAATGAATGTGTTTGTAGAAGTGCACATTTTTTTTCAGAAATGTTTGATTTTCATGTGGAATTGGTTCAGATTCCATTTTTTGGACAAATGAAATAGATTTCACCTTTACGTTTCTATCATTTAGGCATTAACGCAAAATAGAGACTTGACCCATTCATAATCAAAATTCAATTTTATGGCTCTAATAAACACATACATTTTCTACTAAATATGTCAACTTTGAAAAAAAGATGTCAAATGATAATTAAGTCCTTTAGTAAAATAAAATAATAAAATGTTTTGAGGATAACATTACTGAGAACATGATTTTAGAAAAATATAACTTTTCCATGAATTTTGAAAATTGAGAAACATAATTATAATCTCAGAATGGGGGATTGTCTTTGCCTTTTTTTATGTGGATAAAGGCATGATCCAAAGCAAGCAATTATCCTTAAGATACAATGTGTAACAAGTTTCTTCTGTAATCATGCATTTTTACATTTATCATGAATATACTTAAATAAACTTGATGCTTCTGATAAAACATTTCAAAGACATCTTGACATTGAATCTGATCATCAGCACATAGCTAGGCTGCATGATTAATGTTCCAGCAACAAGTCATATCCTGACATATGGTGTGATCTCACCTTGTACGAACCAAAGGCCTAGCTATTTACATCACAGTACACTCAAGCTTTACTGGATGCACTCTAAGACAAATATTATACCTGATATTCAGTGGCATCATATTTTTTCAGGAAAAACTGTACTTCTATATTACTTATAATTATATATTATACTTTATGATTTTGAGATTTTAACATATGGGTTAATTAACAATTTAATATAGCATTGGCCAAATGACCTTCATAATCTCTCTTTTTATGTAAGGTTTCAACCCTTCTGGACGAAAATTTGTTTATGTCTGTGCAGGCCTGTACATACATACAAAAAAAGGCTGGCACATGAACACTATAGATAATCATGTGTGCAATACAAAATAATCTGGCATGTAAACTGTCTGTAATAATTACAACCAGCTGATTCCCTCCCAATTCATCACAGCTGATCCAAAACACAGCAGCGTTTTCAAGTCATAAATGACTAGTTGTGAAAAACACTATCTCCAAACCTGTGACAAGATGCATTCACAACTGACACCAGAAAATCTGTATCTGAATGAAAACAAATTCCAGTGAGACAATCCCAATGTGGATTAATTCCAGATAAAAAGAAGTGCAGATGTACTTTAATATTGAAGATGCATTAATTACAGAATATCATGCTTTCTATAGAAACCTTCAAGAACAGATAACATAAAAATATCAAGCCATTTTGGGATTTACAAACAAAATATGGACCAAATATTTTATATTTCACTCTATAAGTTGATTTCAAAATGATAATTATCATCAACATATTTCACTGGTTTCCACTTCCCACATATAGGGATTAAAAATCATTACCCAAGGATATAATTTTTATCATAATCTTCAGTACTATATAATTCAGTTTCAATGAATTAGTGATCAATCATTCCAGCCACCATATTCCTCAGTGGAATATCCACTAACCCCATATCTGATCAGTCTCAATAATACCATCTGAACAGTCTCAAGATGCTCATCTGTTATATAATCCGTCTTTCCCTCACATGCATTACACTGAGCTGTCAAACTTTAACATGTTTTTTCTTACATTCACAATGATTTTCTGCCATAATCTAACAAAAATTCATAAAATGCTCTGTGTGTTGTCTTTTTTTTTCTTAAATTCTAACACCCACCGTTTTTGGAAAGGGGGGGGGGGGGGTTTGGGTACCATACATACCATTGTTTTAAAATATATGCATTTTTGATTTTTCTCTATGTGAATCTTCTTTAAAGGAATATCAACATTCCTGTCATTTATTTACATTAGTTTCTTTGAGAGATCAATCACATGGATTCTCCCCTTTTTTTATATTCAAACAGCCTCTAAGCAGACATTGATTTTCTAACTCAGTTTAAAAAAATTCCAGAACACTACAGATTTTTTTTCTCACAAAAACACACACTACATGTATTCATAGCTAAGCTGCTTAAACATCAGATCTGAGTTTTTACATGAGGATGCCACTTGCCAGAATTTGGGTTTTTTTTCTTTAAACATACATGTAATTATTATAATACCTACATAATTTGAAAAAAATAAAGTTCAGAGTTCATCCTTTCCCTTTATATACAAGTAACTGAAGAGGGACCCGTAAAATTACCATAAAACTATTATCTCAGTACAGAATTTTTTTTTTAAAAAAATTAACATTTCTAAGTCAGTCCCTGTATGCTACCATAGTTTTTCCCCCCATTTTTTCCCCCTAAAACCCTTTACCTTAATGGATATGTTTCATGTGATCCTTAGCATTATTGCCTTCCCCTCGCTAAGATTTTTTTCCTTTTTTCTTATTGCAGATCTCATTAAATTTCTAAAAATATTTTTAAATTATTGGAGACCTCAATTTCTAGTGACCTTCATCTTGCCTTATATGTTTCTAGTGACCCCTCATCTGACCATAGATGTTTATCTTACTGAATGTGAATCAATGTTTTATCAACCTCTACCTTTATGAATATTGCTTACTTATGATCTCTTACTTTATTCAATATGTATTTAATGAACTCTGACCTTACTAGAGATAATTTTAATTACCTCTTAACAACTGAAGTTGTACTTATTGACCCTTACCTTACTGAATATATACTGAATATTGACTTATCATACTGAATATATACTAAATATTGACTTACCTTACTGGAGATGTTCTCCAGGAAGCACACCCGACTCCCGAACCCCTCAGCAGCCAGACACACCCTCTCTGTCGTATCACTGTCCCTGGAGGACGTCACACAACTCAGGCAGAAAATGTCCTCCTACAAAACCACAACATACAAAATCATACTAAAATCATTTACTTACAAACTTTTATTAAAAAGTCAGAACGATTTGGTTGATACAATAATTATTTCTAATTGTAAATCTTATACAGCATGTTTATTACATTTGGAATGTATTCTATTAAATGTGTTTTACTCTGATAATTATATATTTATATGTTTTTCTGTGTTATTTCATATTATGCTGAAACCCATGTGTGTAAATATGTTTGGTATAATGTGTATGTAGGGAGCGGGCGTAATAAGTTTTTAGAACTTTTGCCCATGCAATCACAATTGTAAAGTAAATACAATAAAATATGTTCAAATGCTGAATGTAAAAAATCAATTTAAATTAAAAGTATTCATTAAAATCAAATACTTTTTGATGGAATGAGAACATTGCAGAATGAATTAAAAAATAATTGTTTCCTGGAGCTTTTTTTTTTTTTTTTAAATTTTGAGATATAATATGTATTTGATGCCAGTTGATCAGGAAGGCAAACAAACATTTTCAAGATGGCCTAAAATAAATGACCTGTAAAAGTTGTATTTAGTTTTTATTTTGCTAATATCATTTTTATTATCATGCTTTTTTAGAGGTATAGGTAAAATCAGTTTTTTTTACTGTTTTAAATCTTAGTTTTTTTCTTTTATTGAATATTCCTTGCTCCAGCTAATTTCAGAAGAGATAAAACTGAACTGAGATTAAAAGTGTACCCGGTACATACAGACGGAATTAACTAAATGATATATAAAATTAAGTAGTCTGATATGTCAAACTGAATTAAGTCTACCCATTGTAACATCCAGATCTATACAATCCTACAGAAACATGTGATTAGTAAGTCAATAAATGCCACCAGAATAGGCAACTGCTGTAAAGAAAGTCATTAATTTCTTACCTCAATTATACCAGAGGCAGAACTAGCCATCACTAAAACACAAAACTCTCTAGACAGTAATTCCCAATAAAATAAACTACATAGTTATTTCACTTGCACAGTGAACTCCAACAGAAACTCAAATAATGTATATACCCCACAGAAAACAAGTCTACAGTCCGGTAAAGTTTTCAGCTTACTGATCTTAATGAGATAAAATAACAGAGTAAAGGCTGTCAAGCATGATTAGATTAATTAATTATCAAAATGTGCAATGCAAATAAAAAAGCTTTCTCTTGGCAAGCTTTTAACCATAAATTGGTCCATGCATGCATTTGATGGTTCAAATTATCTTCCCACTTGTTACCATGTATATTAATCAGACGCAATGTACATGTACATAGAAGTAGTAGCTAATTAAATACTTAATCATTAAAATTCTTTAGGTAAAAATTGTGTGCAATATATTGTTAAAATAGTTTTTCATCAGTGAACTTGTCCTTGAGCTGCAGAACATTAATTGCCAAGCATCAGACATGTTTTTCCCCATGAGCTTGAAGACACTATGATAAAAGAAGAACATTATATGCTATGACATCATGAACATTCAAGAATTTTCACAATTAATTTATATATATCATTATGGAAAAAAAAACTGCATAATCAAAATCAGTAAATCAAAGAAAGAGGATAATTTATTAGTTCTTCATTAAGGAAAACAGCGTTATAAAAAAACCCAATTACCACAGCTAGCTAGATGATCCAATTTAAATGCATTGAGAGAATTGCATGGGTATCTTAATACAACCAGTATGGTATCTTGAATACCATCTAGGTATTTCAAGTGTTTTGGAAGTCCAAACAACTTATTCCTTAACTATTTTACCCCTGTAATATCTCAAATACTTGGGTATCTCAAGGTTTGACTGTAGTTGAATTACCAGTACATATTTTGTAAACTTGGGAGGTAGATTTTGTTTAAAGCTGGGGATTTCTCCTTTTTTAATATTTAAATAAATCAATCCAAGGTTATATGCACATACAGTTGAACATGGTATCTTGGAACATTTTGTCTCATATCTCAAATGCTATGGATATGTAATTTGTAATTTGGACGTCCTATTAGTCCCAAACACATTTTCCCCCAGAATCTTCCGATATCTCAAAGTTAAAATTCTTGGTCCCTTTGCTTTTCACATAAGGACTTTTGAATGTATTTCCTTAAACTTTATATAATATAACTGTATATCTCAAATACCATGATTTGGAAATCCTAAAAACTGATTCATTTTATTTAAAGTATTTTACCCTCAGTATCTAGAAGTTTTTTCTCAGTCCCAGATAACAAGGTTTGCTTGTATTTCCTTAAACCTATACTGGTTATAGGCTTATATATATTGTATAAGTCAAGATCCAATTTTCATTTAAATGTTAAGAAACAATTATATATAACTTTTATTTTTTATGATTAAAAAACACACTTTTTTAAATTCATAAGGAAAGAAATCATGAATGTCATTACCTAATGGAGTTCTTTTAAATTCATTATCACCTTTAAATATAAAATTGTTGACATCTCCCCACTTGCTATGTATTCCAGTATTCCAATATGATACTAGGGTTACCTAGGGACATTATTAATAAAGGGCACTATTAATGTTTTCTGCGATGAAAAATCACATTGACACATCCACCCCCCCCCCCCCCCC
>PRKT01000106.1:304423-349139 GCA_003671525.1 Saccostrea glomerata | reverse complement strand
AATTCATTTGAGGTATAAACTGCTTATTAATAAGTTTATGCTAGCGACTGTTTTAATGCAAGTGTTGTGATATCTGATTGCTCATGCTATGTCATTATTTTTTTGTTGTTCTAGGAAGCTGAAGATGCCCAAACAGAAAAACGTAATGAAAAGAAATTAGACATGATGAAATCTGTTGTGAATGATGTAAGTAATATTTTTTAAAGGTTTGATCCCATTTTACACATCTCATTGCCTAGAGCTACAAATAAAACTTGCATCTTTTTGTTAAGAGTTTTGATATCTTTTATTGTGTGTAATGTTACATTAAGGCAGATTTTTTGTGTTACAGGACACCTGCAACCATGACTATCTGGATGAACCAGAATCAGATGAAATAGAAACTTTCATCCCAAGGGAATTGTTTCTTTTTAACGTTGATTCTTTCAAAATGGATTCAAATGTAAGAAATGGCAGTTTATGGCTTTAAATTGTTCTATTTGATTTAGACATTGAAAAGCTTTTTTTTTCCAAAATTCTTTTGATTTAATTAAATTTCAATCTCAGGAAATCAAATTATTATTCATCATTACAGATTTTTGCTAAAGACATCAAAAGTTAAAACTCATGAAAATTAAATACTCACATTTTTAATATTTTTTGTTGATGAAAAATAAATGGAATTTCATTATAAGTTATGAATTTTCTTTAATATATTTGAAATAAATAGAGTTTCTACAAAATTATTTTGTCATGATTTCAGCACGTTGATGAAGTTGCACAGGAATGCAGCAGTAGTAATTCTGAGAGTGAAATGATGGAGTGCACACCCACTGCAGATGAGGTAGGTGAAAAGAAAATATTTATTTTGAATATTACAATTCTTTCCCTTTATTTAAACTATCTTGTGACAAGAGTTATGCCTTGACCTTGTAAAAAGGTCATTCTGGGCAAGGTCAAAGCATATAAACGAATCAAAATGTTCTAGCCAAAACATTAAAAGAGAGAAATAAGAAACTTAAATTATTTTCTTAAAGCCTTATAAAGTAAAATGAAAGAATTGTTTGTAACTGGAGAGAAGATCCTAATCCTAGCCTAGGATAGGGTGATCAAGGTCATTTATTATTATGGTGTAAAATTTTTTCTTAGTCATAACACTGAACTGGAGAAATATTGATAATATTATACTTAGTACAACGATTGCTGTATGAATCAACCTTCAGCATGGTCTAAAATTTAAAGTCTCTCGCATGAAGTATAAAATTCTTGTCTTTAACATTTTTCTTCATGAAGTAACTTAAGAGGGTCATATTTGATCTGAGTTTATTATGTCTATGATCATAGGATGCTATTGCCTTAACATCATAAGGGCTGGGCCACAGTGACAAGTTATGTGTAGGTTTCAGATATATAGAATTCTAGAAACCAAAACCTTGAACAAACATGTATTGTATTAGCATAATTGGGAGTTCATACTTTGCACCATTTTTTGTGGTGACCTAAAGTTTCGTCATTATGACAAGGTCATACTTTAGAGTTCAGCATTTGGGTCAAGAGATTTTAATGCTTGGACTTTGGATGATGTTCATAATTTTATTGCTTTACACAAGTCATTACCAACTAGAGGTTTTTTTAACCTTCAACCAATAGACTTTAAGCAAAGAACTTTTAATCCTTAACACAAAGGTCACTCACAACCACATGTTTTAATCCTTAAAAATTAACATAAATAATGTGAATTTAGTTTCAAGAAAGTTGATTAATTCATCGTATGAGAGTTTAATTGATAACATAGATACCCTTTTTCTTTAACAGAGGTTCAATGTGCCAAAAAAGAAAACCCTGAAAACCAGAATCAAGAAATTCTTCCGATTGAGATCATAAAGAGAGACTGGGACATTAGCAAATGGATATCAACTTTAACATCAATGAAATATTTTATGAAACTTAGTCATACAAACTTTTTAACTTGCATTTAAACCATTAATTAAACCAACAAATTACATGAATTTTTTTGTTTTTCTTTTGTGCATTTCTTGAATGCTACACACATATATAAGAACAGTTAACACTCTACTGGTCCAGAAAACATTTTACAGAAGAGGACCTTAAGCTAATATGATTCTGATGTCATTATTTCAGTTACATGTATCATATTTCTTTCATAATTTTCAATGAAACATTTGGAGATAACGAACAGTATCCAAGATCAAAAGTCCATCAAACAATATAAAATAGGAGCAGAGCAAATACGGACCTCAAAACTTAGAGGTGGGATCATGTGTCATGAAGGAGTGAGCATCCTAAGAGAATAATCAAATACTGCAACACCAGGCCAATGAGTACATTTTGGAGAATCCATAGGAGTATGAAATAAACTGACAGATGAAGCTTTGTTGCTCAAAAGCAATAGAAATTGGGTTATCAGGACCAATGAAATAATAGTCAAGTCCTAAGGCCACATCAGTTTAATTTCTTAATCATTGGTCAATCGGAAGAAAAATGTACTAGCTGGCAAGAGATTCCATAACAACATTAATACTTTTGCATGTATCAAATGAATTCATAAAAATTTTCATATGACTAGTATAAGACATCCTCATTCCTTGAATTTCATGTTTTCTTTAATTGTTGCGTGAATCATATGAATTCATAATAATTTTAATATGACTATAATAAATTTTGCATTCTACATTCTCTGCATATTTTATAAAAAAATTTCCAATTTTTTTTTCTGTGAAATGCTGACCATAAATGCATGGAATAATTCTTTCAGAGAGAAAAATAAATCGATTAAAGGGAGCAAAAATTTAATTATTGTGCGCATTCAATCTGTGATTGCACACAAAATAGAATTAAACTAAAGAAATATCTTTTATAAACATATATTGAATTATTTAGGTTAAGAACATGGGAAATAGTAAATTGGAAGGGAAATAAATATTGGAGTTCACAGTAAAATGGACTCAGCGGCAGGTAATGGATTAGACGGTTTAAATATATTAAATACAAGTAATATATCAATAATTACACGTTTCCATGTGTTACATATAGCCACTTGACCTGGAGAAAATAAGATAGATGTTAGGTGTTTACACTTTTATTGTAGGACGAGGCACCAGATTCTAACTTCTGACACAATTTTACAAAATGTGTTTACAAGAGGAAATACGGTAATTTCATAATTCATTCAATAAAGCCTAATACAGTATAATTACGATCACACTGTTTACTGTTTTTTTTCAAACACCTTTCATGTGTTTGTTTAGGGAGGGGGTTAGTTCTTGGGGGACGGGGGTTTATTAGAATTTTTTTTTTTTTTAAAGTTGAATTTTCTTAAACATAATAGTGTTTTTGTTACAGACAGTGTTACGCATGATGAAAATAAGAAGAGAAATTGAAGAACTTAGAGAAGCAATGAGGAAGGTATGTATTTAATCACAGCTTACATTGCAGAAATTCATCTTAAATTTTTGAACTTAAGTCTGGATGTACTTTCTGACTGTCAAATGTAATGAGATTACAAGTGGAAAAAGAGGAGACGAATTTTTTCATTGATTTTTTTTTTATTATGATGATGATCAACTTTTTAAAAGAATTCATTTGAGGTATAAACTGCTTATTAATAAGTTTATGCTAGCGACTGTTTTAATGCAAGTGTTTGTATATCTGATTGCTCATGCTATGTCATTATTTTTTTGGTTGTTCTAGGAAGCTGAAGATGCCCAAATAGAAAAACGTAATGAAAAGAAATTAGACATGATGAAATCTGTTGAGAATGATGTAAGTAATATTTTTTAAAGGTTTGATCCCATTTTACACATCTCATTGCCTAGAGCTACAAATAATACTTGCATCTTTTTGTTAAGAGTTTTGATATCTTTTATTGTGTGTAATGTTACATTAAGGCAGATTCTTTGTGTTACAGGACACCTGCAACCATGGCTATCAGAAAATTATTTTGTCATGATTTCAGCACGTTGATGAAGTTGCACAGGAATGTAGCAGTAGTAATTCTGAGAGTGAAATGATGGAGTGCACACCCACTGCAGATGAGGTAGGTGAAAAGAAAATATTTATTTTGAATATTACAATTCTTTCCCTTTATTTAAACTATCTTGTGACAAGAGTTATGCCTTGACCTTGTAAAAAGGTCATTCTGGACAAGGTCAAAGCATATATAAACGAATCAAAATGTTCTAGCCAAAACATTAAAAGAGAGAAATAAGAAACTTAAATTATTTTCTTAAAGCCTTATAAAGGAAAATGAAAGAATTGTTTGTAACTGGAGAGAAGATCCTAATCCTAGCCCAGGATAGGGTGATCGAGGTCATTTATTATTATGGTGTAAAATTTTTTTCTTAGTCATAACACTGAACTGGAGAAATATTGATAATATTAACGATTGCTGTATGAATCAACCTTCAGCATGGTCTAAAATTTAAAGTCTCTCGCATGAAGTATAAAATTCTTGTCTTTAACATTTTTCTTCATGAAGTAACTTAAGAGGGTCATATTTGATCTGAGTTTATTATGTCTATGATCATAGGATGCTATTGCCTTAACATCATAAGGGCTGGGCCACAGTGACAAGTTATGTGTAGGTTTCAGATATATAGAATTCTAGAAACCAAAACCTTGAACAAACATGTATTGTATGAGCATAATTGGGAGTTCATACTTTGCACCATTTTTTGTGGTGACCTAAAGTTTCGTCATTATGACAAGGTCATACTTTAGAGTTCAGCATTTGGGTCAAGAGATTTTAATGCTTGAACTTTGGATGATGTTCATAATTTTATTGCTTTACACAAGTCATTACCAACTAGAGGTTTTTTTAACCTTCAACTAATAGACTTTAAGCAAAGAACTTTTAATCCTTAACACAAAGGTCACTCACAACCACATGTTTTAATCCTTAAAAATTAACATAAATAATGTGAATTTAGTTTCAAGAAAGTTGATTAATTCATCGTATGAGAGTTTAATTGATAACATAGATACCTTTTTTCTTTAACAGAGGTTCAATGTGCCAAAAAAGAAAACCCTGAAAACCAGAATCAAGAAATTCTTCCGATGGAGATCATAAAGAGAGACTGGAACATTAGCAAATGGATATCAACTTTAACATCAATGAAATATTTTATGAAACTTAGTCATACAAACTTTTTAACTTGCATTTAAACCATTAATTAAACCAACATATTACATGAATTTTTTTGTTTTTCTTTTGTGCATTTCTTGAATGCTACACACATATATAAGAACAGTTAACACTCTACTGGTCCAGAAAACATTTTACAGAAGAGGACCTTAAGCTAATATGATTCTGATGTCATTATTTCAGTTACATGTATCATATTTCTTTCATAATTTTCAATGAAACATTTGGAGATAACGAACAGTATCCAAGATCAAAAGTACATAAAACAATATAAAATAGGAGCAGAGCAAATACGTACCTCAAAACTTAGAGGTGGGATCATGTGCCATGAAGGAGTGAGCATCCTAAGAGAATAATCAAATACACGTGGCCAATGAGTACATTTTGGAGAATCCACAGGAGTATGAAATAAACTGACAGATGTAGCTTTATTGTTCAAAAGCAATAGAAATTGGATTATCAGGACCAATGAAATATTAGTCAAGTCCTAAGGCCACATGAATTTAATTTCTTGTTCATTGGGCATTGAATGAAAAATTACTAGTGGACAAGAGATTCAATAATAAAAATTAATACTTTTTGTATGCATCAAATGAATTCAAATTAATTTTATTCATATCATTTGATATTTAAATTAATATACACTTTATACATTATGTATTACATAGAAGTACGAGGGTTGTCCGTAAAGTTCGTGGACAACATTGATAATTACTGACATGCATTCATAAAATATATGAAACTATTATTTTCATTTAATGTCATGTGTCATTTTATTATTTTGCAAGTTTTAAAAAAGTATTCATGTTTTCTTTAATTGTTGCATGAATGGTATGAATTCATAATAATTCTTATATGACTATAACAAATTTTGCATTCTACATTCTCTGCATATCTAATAAAAATTTTTCAAATATTTTTTTTCTGTGAAATGCTGACCATAAATGCCTGGATTAATTCTTTCAGAGAGAAAAATAAATCGATTAAAAGGAGCAAAAGTTTAATAAATGTGCGCATTCAATCTGTGATTGCACACACAATAGAATTATACTAAAAAGATATCTTTTTATATACGTATATTGAATTATTCAGGTTAAGAACATGGTAAATTGTAAATAGGAAGGGAAATAAATATTGGAGTTAACAGTAAAATAGACCAAGCAGCTGGTGATGGATTAGACGGTTTAAATATATTGAATACATTACACGTGTCCATGTTTTCTCACTTCCATAACTATGTAGCATAAATCACTGATTAACTAATAAACCAAAGAAAACTATTGTCACTGTTGGAGAAATAATCATGTAAAAGATAAAAAAGAGACGATCCAAAACTCTCGCCAGAGTTCGCCATTCCTCTAACCGCTCCTCGCCGTCCATGACGTCATGGTCGGTTCCTGTCACGTGACTCCCGTCATATACAGACAGGGATTCTATATTTTCCACTTTAACATCGTCTTTAATTTTATCCTAAAACAGAAAAGTACTTCAAGTCAAGCACTTGGAAAGCATACAAAAAATTAATCATAAAACATACTAGATCCATCTTAGGATACCCGATGATGCACTAAATAGCATAGACCGCTTAATTACAATAAAATGTCCTCTTTCCTATTCCAAGAAAACAAATATTTTTAAAATCATATAATATCAAAATAAGAAGTGCATGCAAGCACATCCTGTTTCTTACTGTTGCTGGCTTTTTGTCCACAATGCCAACTTTTGTTGTTGGACAGAGCACAAATCTGAGTTTTCCAAGAAACAACCTTCTGACCCATGAGGGTACCCGATTTGTCGATTCCTCTCGGAAATGTAAATATAATACCCAGACCGCAATTGCACAAGAGAGACACACGATAACCATACACACCGAAAAGTAGACACCTGTAAAACATAACATTTATAGTATCTTTTTTATCTTAAAGAAATATCAATGATTAAAATACTAGTAGTACGAACAGGTATTATAAATCTAATGATTTTTTTTTAATTTGACCCACCTATAATTGGAAAAGTTTCCGCGGATGCAGGTAACTTATCAGAAACAAGAAGCAGAAACACAGAAAGAGACAATAAAACAGTCACTTCAAGTGAAACTTTTTCTCCAGAGTCGGCTGGAAGTATGAACCCCAAGGCGGCAAGAGCAAGCACAAGTGTGCAAGGAAATATAATTGTCAACACGTAGAATTTCGGTTTCCGCTTCATTGTCAACGTAAACGTTATATCAGGGTAAGGCTCCGGACAACACCCGTAGTAGGCCACGTTACGCTGGCTCAAGAGGCTGATGACTGACCACTCATTGCTTTCGACAAACGAAGATAAATCTCCTGAAAATTAGAAATAACAATGCAAGGTTTTGGATAGTATAAACACATCTACATGCACTAGGTCTTTCAGCTAAAATGAATCATGATTCTAGTGTGTCAAATGTTTTTCAATGTTTTTTAATGCATAGCTTAAACAACTTATAAAACCATTTTACCAGTTTCTTAAGACGCCTACTTAGCCAGACTTTTGACATATGGAAAAAACAACGATATATTGAAGCATCAATCTGTTCTTCATATTCAAAATTATATATATTAAACTTTTAAATGAGAGAGTGTTGGACCTGTAGATCTTTTTGCAAGAAGGTCAAGTTCCTGGCCGTGGTGAGTCCAGGACCCTAACTTGATGGTACACTTCTGTGTGTCATAAGGGAAATAGGTGACGTCAACTGAACACGTGACCTCTACCACTGTCGGAAAGTTGAAATACGCAGATCCGTCAGAATAAACCGAAATTCTGTAAAACGCCCGGCCTGGCATGTCCTCGCCCTTAGTAACACTGATTAGAGAAAATCCGTATTAATGCTAAGAAATAAACGATAATCATATTCTATAAACAAATGTTATATGAAAAGTCTAAGTCTTAAAACTAAAGAACATATGAAGTTTAAGGGAGTATGGAACTGACGATTTTGAAACCATCGCACACTATATAAAAGTTCTTTCAATCTATGGATGTGTTTTAGAGTTTTTTAAAATTACTCTGAAATCAGGACCTGTCAGTTCCATACTCCATTAAAGCTAAATATTCCTACCTCTCAAACAAAGTGATATCAGGAGTCCAGATTTTACTTGAGGGGACAGTTAAGGAACTAAATCCTCCGTAATTGGAAGGAGTCCAGGTAAGAGAACAGTCTCTCCAACTCTGAGAAAAAAATGATCACTTTACTTTATTATGATTAAGCTAAGCCTGAAGAATGTTAACATTTTGTATATGAAATATACGGACAACGAACGGCAACCATGCTGGAATTCATTGAAACAATACAAATCGGGAACGGAACAAACATGGACCTAAAAAAATATCAGACATGGAATTAGGTGCCAGGGAGGACATATAAAACTCTAAAATCCTTATATTAGTCCATGATCGGAACAAAAATTCTTGTTTATTAATAAATTTATTTGAACAAAATGCTTACTTATAAATAAAATTATCGGATTAGAAATGGTTGTTTATTTATAAAATTAATTTTTGTTTGCTTAAAAAGGGTTTTGAATGAAGATTTTTCTCTACTTAAAATGATCTCTCTTTGTGACCTAACACTACCCACCACGGGACCATAATTTAAATTTAATCAAAATTATATCTGCACTTCTAGAGAATGCTCGCACAATTAGGTGATGCTCATGGTGGATACGACCGGTAGGCAGGGGATGCTCGCTCCTCCATAGCACCTGATCCCTCTTCTGATGTTTAAGAGGTGTGAGTTTGTTCTGCTCCTGGTTTGTATTGTTTGAATGGACTTGAGAGATTGAATACTGTTCGTTATCTATACATATATTTCATGATGAATCACGGACCTTTCTTTAGATTTTTTCAAGTAAGCCCATTGATTTCCAAGTTTTTTCTCTGTTTAGCGTCCACCCATCTTTCAAAAACCTAGTTACCTATTCGCAAAAAACACACAAGTAAAAAAAAATAATAAAACACATATTTTATAGTAATAAGAATGATAATGATTCAAAAGATATTATTTCATTTATCTATTTTTCGTAAAGAAAGGTATTTTCTTCAGCAAAATCAAGGTATTAAATACTGAAACTATTTCAATAATAAAATATTATACAAATATTTAGAGATATTGCCGCAAATCACAAGTTTTGACCTGAGTAATGAATTTTCGGACTCCTGATTCTGTTTGTTTTTTCTGACATGGGTTTCAAAAACCAAGGCGCACGCGGACGCTAATCATAGAAAAAAAAAACTTGAAATGGCCTAAAACTGTGATCCGCTATTGAAGCCCTACCTATCCCATGGGAACATGCATCAATTTAACGACAAAATAAATCTAAATAAAAATTCTTTCAAATAAATTTTGACTTTTCTGGCCCGAATTCAGGTCTAAATTTGCAGCACTCCTACGACAAGTGATGACGTCTTAAAAATATTAGTGGAAAATTCTCTCAAAGGGACGTCAAACAAACATGTTTTATTTCATTTTCGATATAAGGAAAAATTTCTTTAACATCAGTTAAATTTCATTGAATTAGGATCCATGCATGTATAAAATGATACGCTTTAAATTACATTTCCTATTTCACCTGCTGTTATACATGTATATTTAAATTTACCTGACGTAGCCACATCTTTAACGTCAGTGTTTGTTCTCTTTCATTCTGCAAAATACATTTTAGTAAAAAATATTAAGGTAATTCCACCCTCCTACGATGTCACAGGTTTTTGCAAAAACTGTAATTAGTTAAAATTCATACCTAATAGAACAATATCTCTTGGAAGAATGCTTTACAATAGGCGTAATGATAAATTTTGTTAAGTTAAAGAATTTAAAAAATGCATATTTCTTTATTCAATCAATTATTCAATCTTTAAAAAATGTTGACAAGGGCAATAACTCCTTCTAAGGTCTCTTCATTCAGGCGTTTGCTATTTTGTAAAATAGTTTCCCTGATATTCACAATTCAAAAGTATCTTTTAAGTAGAAAGTATTTAGGAACACTCAGCATCAGAATTTTGCATGTTAACCAGTTTTTACATATTTTTCATAATACTGTTTACAAAAAATGTGCGATTTCTTTATGTTGACATACACTTCTGTTTATTAATGTTTCGCATCTTAAATAATATGGTGACCTATACATTTTTTGCAATAATTGGAAAGTTTAAAGTATATTAAATGAAAATAAATGCAGTTTTTGTACTTTGAACCTATAAAATTGTGAGGGTGGAATCACCTTAAAACATATCATAAAAATGTTTATCAAAAAGTTACTTTAAACTGTGGTAAATATTATGTCATAATAATCAGGTCAATAAATATGACACCATAGTTTAATAAATTTTCTTACGGATGAATAAGTAAATTTGACGTCTCGAGTATCGTTGAGATAATTTAAGAACTCTACACGCAAAGATTACGTGACCTTTATTTTAGATATTATAAATAATTACGAACCATTGGAAATAAACACCTGACAGTGATCATAAAAGTTAATAATTAATTAGTCACACGAAAAATTTAACATCTATATCCACAATACAGGTCATGTGCGCATGCATGGTTACATTGATATTGCCCTACTCATTGAGTAATGCTAAATCATGCTGAAATTGACAATGCCAATCATTCCGTCATTCAATGCTAAAACAAATAGGCCGTTTGACACAATTTCATTTAAAGTCCAACACACTATAACTGCAAAAATGCAAACTAGACTTGAGATCATGAGAAGTTTGAAAATACATGTATATTTATGGATATTAAATTTTATAACGTTCAGAGTGTAATTGTAGTGGCATTGAGTGAAACATTGCTATGGCATGTCAGAATGATACTATCAAACTTTCTCTTAAGTTCTCTCAATGGTAACTTAAATCTTAAAGCATTATTAATAATAACTAGTCTTTCGGCATAAGAATGATAGATGTTGGAAATTTGTAATGTTTAGAACATATAAAAAACAAACAAGTAAAAAAAGGTGGCTGAATACCAGGTATTGAAATGAGTATATTACTATTCGTTATTTTCAAATTTACCATGCTTAATATTGTCAATTAAGTTCAGTGATAAGTAATTATATCTAATAATGAATTAAAACAATCTACAGACTGCATGTTATATTTACCAGGGCAATAATTTCTCGGAGAGCAATATCAAGAGTGACTGTGACGTTGTCTGCATTATGACATCGGGGTAGGATTTCACTGGTGTAGTTGGAGAAGAGGTCTTTGTAAAGAATCTGGTCTGATGTAGCCAGTGTTGTCTCTATTACAAAATAAATCAAACCAAGGAAAGATAATCTATTCCAAAATTCAATTTCTAGTTTTTCCTTTTAACTAATTTATCAAAAGTAAAAAAAAAAATTCATTTTCGAAATTCGGTAGAAATAGACTAATTAGTTGAAATTTTGCTAAGGATTTTTCATGTTGATTTCTTTTCCTTCGAGACCTTTTGTTCAACCAAAGTTTTTCATCAGAATTACATGTACATAGGCCATTGGTTAAACATTCTTAAGTCCATTTTTTCCATCATGATACATGTATAAAAAGTTTTATCTTCATAAACCACAAAGATATATAGATTCGATTGGAAATGAAATACATAAAGACTGGTCTTTTATAATTGCTTTACATTCTTTAAAAAACACATGAAAATACTTTTAGATGCTAACTGTTTAAAGATACCAATGAACACTTTTCTTCGGGGTTTTATATAAAAGATAATATAATCTTTAGTTTCTTACCTGTTAGAAACGAAATTAAAACCAAAGTATATAGAAACTTATCCATTAAATTCCACTTTGGGTTTTCATATAACATTCTGTCAAATCTACTAACTTATCAGTCCATTGTCGAAAGAGAATCTCGAAACATTTTTAAACTTATCCAAAAGAATTTCTCGGGATTTTTTCAGTTGCCATCCATTGGTAGGGACTAAGCTACTCAACTGAGTATCAGCTTTTTAAATTCAATCCGAGTGTGACTTTTAAATTGTCCAACCCTTCATGAATTGTGAATTAGACTGTCATTGACTCCAATATACAGTATGCAGTGCATGAAGTTTGAATTCAATGAATTGCATGAAGCATGTCTAATGAAGATAATATTAAGATTTTGCAAAATTTGAATTTACCTTAACTCGGTAAATTCTAAATACAACATGATACAGTAAATTCTATTGAATATCAATATAGGTACATAATATTCTAGTATACATGTATTTCAATGAATTGTGTCTTTTTTCGTCAGTGAAATAAAAAAAAAATTAACATCCGACGTAAATTATTTCAATAAAATAATACATTTTCAAATAAATATCTCCCATTGCAGTGAAATATTTTATTTGATTTTGACAAGAGAACAAAATCGAAACATATTGTGTATATGCCAACAATTCAATAGATTTACCTATGGTTGGATGATATTTTTGTGTTTTAACAGACAAGATATATCACAAAGAGCCATCATTTTTTAAAGTTTATGTCATGGCTGTATAAGATAATTGAACCATGACATTAATTAACACACATGTCGACACATTATCTGACATATATTGAAGGCTTTTTAAGATACCTCAATGTTTTATTATCATTTCTTTTTAGATATATTTATTGATATTTTTATTCAATGCAGATGAGTGAAAATATTTTCAAAAAAGTGTCTTCAAAATTTGATTTTGTTATATCAGAACACACATATCAAACAATGCATATACAAAAACAAAGAACTATCGCAGGGCAATATCTCGCAAAAATAACTTAAAATATTTTTATTACAGTTAAAATTTTTAACATGTTTAAAAATAACTTTCTAATAATAACAAAAAATAATAACTTTCTAGTAAATTTCTATTAAAATAAAAATGTGCATTTGTATCAGATTGTTAACAAAGAAATTTTTTCTTCAATATATGATTTATCAAGGGAGACATTTTGATTATAATGACATTTTAACTTATTAAAAATTTGACATAAACATGCACGTGATATGTGCTTTGTCGTTATTTTATGAATTGAACAAGATAAATGATTAAAAAAATAATGAAATGTAAGGTCATGCTTATTGGTACCTTATTTTTCTATTAAAATGATCTCAAGAGAATACAGTAGAACGAGTTAATAGCAGTGACATATCAGTTCCGCCTCATAGCATTGGACATCTCCATATGAATGAAAATTCCCAAGAGAAACATATAACAACGAACGAAACATTGGACATTTCATATCTTAAGCACAAAATATATCATATTCTGAAACAAGTATATCAAAATTTGAACAAAGACAAGATATATCAGGTCTTGAACATATCTAAACATTGCAACTCTTTAGCAAAAACAAACATGAATTTCTACAAAAACAGAACATCTCACATTTCTATCAAAATAGAAGACATCCTGCCTATATCCTGAACAGAACATTCTAGACCTTCATCATTAACAGAACATATTAGACCTCCATCATTAACAGAACATATTAGATCTCCATCATAAATAGAACATATAATATCCATCATTAATAGAACATATCACATCTCAGACATAAAAGGAAAATATCAGCGAGCTTTCTCATAAACATAACATACCGGATCTTAAAACAGATTTGACCTATCATATCTTAAACATGGATGAAAGATATCAGCTTTTCGAAATATATCAAATCTAAAGAAATGTAGAGAATCTGGATAACAATAAGCTCTTGATTAGTGAAAGATCAATTCAGATCATAAATTGATAATACTGTATTTTTTAAATCGATAGAATATGCCACATCTCTATCATAAAAATTATATAACACACGTACGTTATAATATTATCATAAACAGAATATACCAGATTTTCAATCTATTATAAAGGAATCTAAATCTCTAACATGAAAACATAGGACCTCATTGAAAATAGAATGTAAGTTTGATAATCTTCAACGCTTAAAATATTAATATTGATAGAACATTATCAGGTCTTCATTATGATTTGTACATGCAAGATCTTTTACAGAACATAAGATTCTTCACACAACGTTATATATATATCAAATCTTCAACACTGCATAGAATATTTCAGATATCATTAATATATAAACAGAACATATTTCAACATCAATGCAACATATACGATTTTCGACATAGATGGGTTAATTAAGATTCCTAAAACAAAATATTCTTATTATGTTTAAAATATTTATTTATCGTAATCATTAATCAGTATTATTTTCCTAAGGGGGGGGGGGGGGGGGGGGGTCTTCCCACTCAGTTACTTTTGCTGTACATTTGTGTTTTCATGCTTATCCCCCTTTGAAAGTACTATAAGATGGAACACTGACGAATTCATACATTAGGACTGACATTTTTAGACTTGCATTTTTTTTTACGGTCTTTTAATTTTTGTGTGGGGGGGGTCCATTTCACTTCCCCTTTTAAAAGTTAAAACCCTTTCTAATATTGCCACGGGCCTTTACTCACTTAGATTTGTAAATGTAACATATACTATTTGTTGTTATTTTTTTTAGAAATCCAAACTTGAAATATTGAAATTTGATCGCAACTGGAGTGACTTAGTAGAAGAGGAGGAATTGCGACAGGTAAAATATGATTTGTTTTCTATAATATTTTCTATATTTTGTTTTTAAATTATTATTGTAATATTTTACAATTTTCAATACGGTTTCCATTTTTCCAATCTAGAAAAATGCGTTAACAGTAATTTTCGAGAAAGAAAAAATTAGACCGCAGACAAAGATCTTCCAAGAAATGCTACAGGAATTGAAGGTACAGCTATTAAAAATTACGATGCTATAACTTCAAAACTTTAGATTGAATTATTAGTGTTGTTTTTTAAAAAGAAACATGTTAAGTATCTAATTTTTTCAATTTCTTTTTCTTTTAAGCATTCTCTCTGTTGTTCTAATGTGGTATAAAAACTAATTTATACTTACCTAAAAAAAGAAAAAGAAATCAATTACAATGTTCTAAGGATAAAAATATTTTATAGATACCTATAGTGTTCTGTTTGTTGTTTAGAGAGAGGTTTCCAATAGAGTCCAGACAGCACTGAAGAAAGAAATACTAAAGACAGAATGGACAGAAATACACCAAGAGATGATGGTATAATTTCTACAAGCACTATCTACTTTCCCGATCTACCTAATTAATGGTTTATTCTTTAATATATGGAAGGCTGAATTTTTAGCCTTAAGAAAGCATTTCTTTTGAAATGCAGTATGTATTGTTTTGCAAACACTGATCATATTTTTCAGGGAGTGGTATCTGATAGAATGAGGAGGCATCAAAAACTTGAAGGGGAAGAAACAAAACAGAGGGCAATGGACTTGGAACTAAAGGTAAGTTACTGCCTATTTATATGTTTAGACTATTTCATGTTTTGTAAGATATTAAAGAAATTAATGTAACAATGTTAAAATTAGAAAGAATGAGGAGGCATCAAAAACTTGAAGGGGAAGAAACAAAACAGAGGGCAATGGACTTGGAACTAAAGGTAAGTTACTGCCTATTTATATGTTTAGACTATTTCATGTTTTGTAAGATATTAAAGAAATTAATGTAACAATGTTAAAATTAGAAGATATAAGAGAGAGAGAGAGAGAGAGAGAGAGAGAGAGAGAGAGTATGGACTGTTTTCAAAGAGTTGCAATGTTGATATTTTTGACAAATATAAGAATTTAATTGAAGTTTTTTTTGAAGTTTTTTTGATTTTTTAAAAGAGTTGAATTTGATAAAATGAAATATTTTGGTACAGATAGTCTGGTCCTTAATGACTGCTAAAAGAGATATTCAACAACTGAGAGTTGAACTAACAAGGAACATGTTGATGGGGCTGAAGGTATGTATTGAATCAGTGCTTCAAGTTCAATATTTGAACGAAAGTCTGGATGTACTTTCCAATTGTCAAATTTAATGAGATTTACAAGAGGAAAAACATTTACATTAAAACTCATTTAGTATGAACATACAGATATTGTGAATTTATTTTGCAAGTCTTAGTGACTTCGTTATAACTGAGTTTTACTGTAAAAGGAGTAAGATTTTTCAGTGATTTCTATTTTATTAATAAGATTGATATCATTTATTATTTTTTAAAAACTCTATTTGAGGCCTGGACTGCTTATTTATAAGTTGGCATATAACAATGTACAAACGATAAAAATATTTTTCTAGAAAGAGGTGTCCAGCAGACTTGAGAAAGCATTGATAAAAGAAGAACTGAAAGTGAAATGGACATCGATTCACCAAGAGATGATGGTATGGTTTCTTTAATTTTGTACACGTAATACAGCATAATTTACCTAATGAATAGTTTATTCTTTGATATCTTGAAGACTGAATTCTTGGCTTTTAGATATCATTGAAATACAGGAATGTACTATTTTGTTATGCAAATACTGTCATATTTTTTAGGGAGTGGTATTAGATAGAAGAAATATTCAAAAGCAAATTGATCTAGTAAGACAGAAAAAGAGGTCTATGCACTTGGAACTACTGGTAAGTTATTGCCTAATTATTAAATTTTTATATAATTTCTTGTTTTATAATATATTGAATACATAGAATGACCTTGTCTTAAAGATTACAAACGGGAATTATGAAGGCGCTAGCCCTTACCATTCAAAAGTTATGATCAAGGTTAAAGTTTGTAAAACGTAGGTCAAAATTGTATAAAAGGACATCATTGAAGGGTGGTGGTGGGCAAATTCCTCCGCTGATGAAAGGTCTTGTCACAAGGATTACATACGTGAAGTATGAAAGCTCTAGCCCTTAGTGTTCAAAATTTATGGCCAAGGTTAAAGTTTGTAAAGAGTAGGTCAAACTCCAAGGTCCGATGCTCAAAGTTCTAGCTATCCAATTAAGCGTCTTCTCACAAGGATTGCGTATGTGAATTTTGAAATCCCTACCCTTTACTGTTCAAAAGTTATGGCCAAGGTTAAAGTTTTTTCATAAGTACTGAAATATCCAAGGTCGAGGTCAAAAGGTCAAAGTTGTTGGTACCCAAAGAAAGGTCTTTTCACAAAGAATACATATATATGAAGTATAAAAGTCCTTCTCTCTACTGTTAAAAAGATATTGTCAAAGGAAAAGTTTGAATTTTTGTGTAAAAGTTGGTAAAACTCTAAGGTCAAGGTCAAAAGGTCAAATTTTGTGGTACTCAAAGAAAGGTCTTGACACTAGGAATACACACGTGAAATATGAAAGTCATAGCTCTACTATATCAAAAGTTATGGGCAAGGTAAAAGTTTTTGCGGACAAACAAACAGACAGACAGACACAACAAAAATTATATACCCCTCCCCTAAACTTCGTTTACGGAGGCATAAAATGTAGATTATGTTCATTTTTTTTCTCTTTTTATTCCTTTTACCCTTTGTTAATTAATTTATTTTGATGTTTAATTAATTATTTATTTATTGGTAAGAGTGGGCCCACCAATGGAAGGTCTGCTATTCCTTCAAATTACTGGTTACTTCTATAGAGCAACTAGTCAGTTTTAATAAAATTTTGTTCAAATTTATTTTTTTTTTTGCATCAACTATGACACAGAGAAGCATTTGAAGTTCATATTTTGAACAAAACTCCTTCTGACGACTGGATGTGTTCTGGACCTAAAGTAGGATATTATTAAGGAAAATGTCACAAGTATTAGAAGTGTAAATTTCTTGCCTTAACCATAGCTTTGAAATGAAGAAATACCAGATAGAACTTGATACAAAAATCACTCAGTTTGTAGAATAAAGAAGACATAAAAGGGGAAAACATTCTTAGAACAACGCGATTTTTGTTACAGCATCAATATTGATTGATTGGTAGATTGTATACTGTTTAACGTCCCTCTCCAGAATATTTCACCGATATGGAGACGTCACCAATGCCGGTGAAGGGCTGCAAATTTAGGCCTATGCTCGGCACTTACGGCCTTTTAACAGGGAGGGATCTTTATCGTGCCACACCTGCTGTGACACGGGGCATCGGTTTATACGGTCTCATCCGAAGGACCGCCCCATTTAGTCGCCTTTTACGACAAGCAAGGGGGTACTGAGGACCGATTCTAATCCGGATCCTCACGGGGCCATCAATATTGAAAGATCGTGTTTTAAAATTTTACTACTGAAATGTTGAAAATATTAAAAGAATCTTAAAAGAAAACATCGCAACGTTAAGAATCGATACAATCAAATCCGTGTATGCTAAGTCATTGTCAATAATGTGTAAACTTTTATTTTACTAAGAGCTGGAAGGACTGCTATCTGGCCTGGACACCTGCCACGTACGGGGGACTTGCTTCCTTTTCGGTCTCCATGGGCAAACTTTGGACACCGGATATCACTCTTTTTGAGAGGTGCAATTTGATGTATTATAGTGATGCAATATGATTGATCTAGACTTTAAGTTCCTTTTGTATATAATGGGGCATTGCAAGAAATGTTGTACACTGGATAACACCCTGATTAAGAAGTGCAAGAAAACAGACTTTTTAGAAAAAAAGCTATATTCACTTTCCACTAAGTTATGTTTCTTTTTCCGAATCAGTGCGCATGAGGGTGAAAATTTGCCTGGTCGTGGATTTTACCGGATCACGGTGTATTCCGACGGATCAGCCTACTTCAACTTTCCGACAGTTGTGGAGATGTCGTGTTCAGTTGATGTCACATACTTCCCTTACGACACACAGAAATGTACCATCACACTAGGGTCCTGGACATATAATGGGCAAGAGGTTGATCTAGTGGCCAGAAGATCTACTGGTTTGGCATTCATTTTGAATTTGTTTTTAATTCATTAAAATAGTACACATTTTTAATTTAAAGATCCATATTGAATTGAAGTTCTTATAGTTAATAAAAAAATATAGAACATGACAACACTGAACTCAGTTCATTTTATAAAGAACTGTTTTAAACAATTTTGCAGGAGATTTGTCTTCTTTTGTTAAGAGCAATGAGTGGGAGGTCATCAGCTTCCGGAGCGAACGTCACGTGGTATACTATGGATGCTGCCCAGAGCCTTTCCCGGATGTGACGTTTTATCTTCACATGAAGCGAAAGCCGAGGTTCTATGTGCTGACAATCATATTTCCATGCACACTTGTGGTTGCTTTAGCCGCCCTTGGATTTATAATTCCTGCTGACTCTGGAGAAAAAGTTTCACTTGAAGTGACTGTTTTACTGTCACTATCTGTGTTTCTGCTTCTTGTTTCTGATAAGTTACCAGCATCAGCAGAAACTTTTCCAATTATTGGTGAGGGATACTGCTTGTGTGTGCATGTGCGAAGAAGGGTCTTTATTGATACCTAAAATTTCAATTTTAGTGTTTTCTAATCACATAATGGTATTGGCCCAGTAATGATTACGATAACTTTTATTTTTCAGGGATATACTTTTCTGTGTGTATGGTTATCGTTTGTCTCTCATGTACATTTGCCGTCTGTGTCTTGTACTTACATTTCCGTGGAGAATCGACATGTCCATTGCCTTCCTCAGTCAAGAATATTTTTCTTAGAAAATTACGATTTATGCTGTGTGACACGACCAAAGTCGCTTCGGAGAAGCCAGAAACTGTAATAAGTAAGGTCTGTAACTTTATAATGTTACAAATGCATGCTTTCTAAAAATATTGTTAATTTCATATGTATTCCTTTAAAAACACATCTCTTATTTTTATTATTTCAGGGTGTAAACAAATGTGATGTTGAGGTGGAAAGTGTGCATTCTTTTTCAATAGAAGGTAGTTGTCAGGAGACAAAAACTAATAAAAGTACCAACTCAGAACAGATACTGGAGGAATGGCGAAATTTAGCGCGCGTTTTGGATCGTCTCTTTTTTATCTTTTACCTGGTTATTTCTCTCATAGTAACAATAGTTTTCTTTGGTATTTTGGTAAATCAGTAGTAACGATCACATGACGTTTTGAATGCAAATTCCCATGTTGCCCATAACCTTAAGATTAGAATTATGCTACAATAAACGTTTTAAAACACTATCCTGGTGTAAGCTATTGCATTCATGCAAAGTTATGTCAAGGCCCACAAACAGTTACTGATGGTAATGTGTCCAACTGAAAGGGGGAAGAATTAGTTATTCTCTGCAATAAAACTCCATTCTCGTGTTGTTATCACCTGCACAGATCAGTGCATGCGACATAGAGATATTGAAGCAGGATTTTTCTTTAAGTCGGTTCAATAACCATCCTTGTTTCACCCCGAGTGTATGGATTGTTTAGGAAAATAATATACAATTATTGCTGTTTTTTAGGTCAATACGATGATTAAGACACCTGAGGAGTACAATATTCACTGAGCCCGAAGGGCGAAGAATAATTATTTAATAATCATATTAACGCTTTGATACAGGCTTTATATGCGACTGAATGAATTTATACAAAAATGTAAAAACAGTCAAAATCTAAGTGTGACAGTACCAACAAACTTGACCTTGGAGTTGGACTCACTTTTACTCAAATAAATCTAAATTTTTACTTTGGTCATACCTTTTGAACAGTAGATACTAGGACTTTCATATTTTAAAAATGTATTTTCTGTGACAAAACCATAAATTGGATACCAACAACCTTGACCTTTTAACTTTGACCTTTAGAGATTCCAGTACTATAAATACTATGTCTAAAGAAATGGAGCTTTCATATTCGATATGTACATTACCTTTGACAAGATATTTCTGAGCATGCTATGATTTCTGACCCCTTGACCTTCACTATGTACCGTATTTAAAAAAAATCAATCTTCAATGATAATTACTACATGACATGTGAAAGGGCGTTTAAATTTGACTCAATATGTCATAAAAAATTACAACTCATCTAAAATGAAACACAAAGCGGGGGACCATAATTCTTTGATTTTGTTTGTTCGTAGTTATGATGAGTTGATCATAGGCTGAACACGAGAAGGATTTAAAGATAGAGTGCAATTTGCTATAAAATATGTATTTTTTTTTTTGCTTGTCAACTTTTTCAGGTAAGTAAAAATAAATTTTTCTCCGGCTGCCCCCCCCCCCACTTTCAAAAACGATGCTACGCCACTGAAGCAATATATGAGAAAAATTATATTTACAATATAGAAATTATTAATAGAAAGAGGCTCTAACAAATAACAAAATAAAGTTGTTACCAAGTTATGCAATATCTAGAAAGCAATTTCTTTGAGTAAACAGCTTGACTGAAAGATTTCTTAATTTATTTATGTTTACATTTCGTTTTCCCCAGCTTTTGGCACCCAAGGATGAAGAAGCATACATTTTACAATTTCGTTTCCATTCAGCCATAAGTTCATTATATATGCAGTCTGGTTTATCATTTTCAGAGTAGAAGCTGAAAATGTTCAATTGTGTGATATGACGACGCATAAGATATGAATATAGGAAACTATAAATTGACCTGAATGTCTCGTCAAAGAAGAGATGATATTAAACTATAAAGAAGGCCCTCACAATGGTATAGACATCGAATCAAAAAGTTTTTTAGCATATTTTAACGTATATAGGGATACTCGATTTTTTTTTTAGGTTTTTTTGTTATTTGTTTGCTTTACACACCTGAGAATTTTTGATTTGTATTAAAACGCCACTTACTGTCGTTTGAAGCAGTAAGGAATATTTGGCGCGTCATTGTCTTATCAGACAGGAAACTTTTCATTAAAAAAATTCCGTCTTATAGTTGGATTTATCCGAAAGACCCATGAGATATCTCTCTCCGGTCCGCATATGAACAAAAACATACAAATTCCAAGATGAAACCATAAATTTCCTTACTTTTCCTGGTTTTATCAAAAGATATATCAAATAGCTCTTTTCTTGAAGCCTTCAATCCTTGCGCAGCCCTGGAGTTATTCATGAAAGTTAAAATGAATAGTATTATTCACAGATGACATCCAGATAAGCTTATTCGTCTTTCACTTACATTGTTTTTTCAAAGTTAACTTCCGTGGTATCACATAAAAGAGTTATTAACCAATAAAAGTCTTACTATTTCTTTCGAAGCTAAGGTAGGGCTGCGCCATGTACATTGTACATTTTATCCCGGGGAAATTAACTTGTACACCTTGTTGATCCTGTCTTTTTTTGCATTACTATGCATGTGTATATTTAAAATCGGCATTATGCATTTGGAGATATTAGCAATTTTACTTCTAGGGAAAACAGTGGAAATTCTTTGTTATGGTAAGGCATATCAATTTGAAAAAAAAAATAGATTTAAGCGGAGTATTTAAGGTTAAGTATTTTATATCCACTTACTTAGCTAGAGCAGGGAGAAGCACGAAGCTTTGTTCATGAACCGAGATAATAAAATAATGTTAAAGAACAGAGAACATTTGAAATGACATTTACGTCAAGCAAGTTTCCATACTTTACACGTATTTTTTGTGGCTAGACCTTTTATTTGATACTTATTACCTTGACCTTTCGACATTGACGATTTTTGTACTTAAATAAATTTAACCTTGGCCATAACTTTTGAATGCTACAAGCTAGTGATCTCATACTTCACATATGTAATCCTTATGAGAATATCCTAAATTAGATACTAAAAACATTGACCCCTTGACCTTGACCTTGGAGTTTGACCTACTTTATAAAGCAAACCTTGACCATAGCTTTTACAGGGGTAGGGTTAATGCTTTCATACTATTGTGACAAGACTTTCATTCGATAGCAAGACCATGACCCTTTGACCTTGACCTTGGAGTTTGACCCACGTTTAAAAATTTTTAACCTTGGCCATAACTTTTGAAGGGTAAGGGATAGGGCTTCCATACTTCGCATATTTATTTTTTGTGGCAAAACCTTTAATTGAATACCAATTATCTTGGTCTTTTGACCTTGACCTTGTATATTTTTGTACTTATGAAAAAAAAAACCTAAGCCTACTTTCATATTTCACAATTGTATTTCCAGTGAGAATGCCTTACTGCCGTACCAATATATTAATTTTGCATTTAAGAAAAGTTTAATCTTCGCTAGGTTGCCATACGGGGGCATCAGTGTTTTACAAACACATCTTGTTAAGATATATTTTAGTGTAAAACTTAGATCCTACATTGTGGCCCAACCTTACCCCTGGGGCTTATGATTTGAATAAACTAGAATCTACATTAACTAGGATGCTTCAATATAAATATTACTAATCATGGCTTTTCAGTACTTGAGAATATATTTTCAATATATTTTCATGTTAAAATTGGATCCCCAATTTTGGCCAACCATACCACAGGGGGTTATGATTGAACAAATTAGAATCTACACTACCTCTATGCCTCTATATAAATATCATTAATCATGGCTTTGCTGAACTTCTGAAGATTTTAAAATATATACCCTGAATATTCATAAGTAAAAGCCCCGTGGGGATCCGGGTTAGAATATGTCCTCAATACCCCCTTGCTTGTCGTAAAAGGCGAATAAATGAGGTGGTCCTTCGGATGAGACCGTATAAACCGAGCAGGTGTGGCACGATAACGATCGTTCCCTGCTCAAAGGCCGTAAGTGCCGAGCAAAAGCCTAAATTTGCAGACCTTCACCGGCAATGGTGACGTCCCCTTATCAGTGAAATATTCTGGAGAGGGACGTTAAACAGTCTACAATCAATCAATCAATGTAAAACTTTGATCGGCCATTGTGGCCCCAACTTCCCATTGGGGCAATGATTTGTACATACTTGAAATTACACTGCCTGAGGATGATCAACATGAGTTTTATTTTACCTGTCCCAATGGTTCTTTAGAAGAAGATTTAAAAAGATTTTTCCTATGTATTTCTATGTAAAACTTTCAACAGCCATTGTGGCCCGAGTCCGGAGTTTCCTTACTCATGATTTTGGCCCCTATCCTGACTTCCCTGAATTATGATTTGAACAAATTTTAATCTACACTACCTGAAGAGGTATCAACATGAGTTCATCTTTCCTGTCCAAATCATTCTTGAGAAGAAGTTTTTAAGAATTTTTCTACATATTCCTATGTAAATATTTGTTCGGCCATTGTGGCCCCAACCTACCCCCATGAGTCATGATTTGAACAAACTTATATCTACACTAACTGAAGATGATTCAACATGAGATTAATCTGTCCTGTCATAATGGTTCTTGAGTAGAAGTTTTTGAGGATTTCTCCTATACATGTATATTCCTATGTAAAACTTTGACGGCCATTGTAATTCCACCCTATCACCGGGGGTCATGATTTCAATAAATTTAAATCAGAACAACGTGAGGATGATTCCACATGAGTTTCATCTTACATTGCCCTGTGGTTCTTTAGAAGAAGATTTTTTTTTTAGAAATGCCATTATTTTTCCACTAATTCAGTGGTTCTTGAGAAGAAGCTGAACATGTGAAAAGTTTACAACGACGACAGACATGGGACAAATTTTGATCAGAAAAGCTCATTTGGACCTTCTGCTCAGGTGATCTTAATCGAATCTGAAACGGAAAAATCCTGATCTCTATTAGAAAACTGAAAAATATATGGACAGTAGAAAATTTTTATAATAAACAATGAATAATGAAATTATATGATTTGTCAGCGGGTCTTTTGTAGGAATATCAAAACTCCAACAAGGGATTCGGCACAAGTATTTGATAATGTGCTAATAGCAAAATAAACCTACAAAGTATAAATCAAACACACTCTCACAACACAATACATACACAAAACGAATACTTTACATTTAAGATCAGACATTAACAACACATAGATTATATGATTGTTCGCTGTCGGAATTAATTAATAAAAGTAAAATATGAAATGCGTTTCCATGATAATTATAATAGAAGTAAACAGAAAGCTTACCAGGAATCCAGTTAATAAAATCTCCAAGTAAATACTTCGAAGAATACTTAGAACATATGATACAAAATTCTGTCTTCTACCGTAAAGGAAAAAAAATCGTTGGGGTCAAGAATTTGGCGGGTACAGTGCATATATACTGAGTGCAGATATTAAATCATGCATAGTAATGAGATAAAAACGGTCAGTTATTGGTCAGTAGTTAGGTCACATTAGGTCACCAAACCGGAAACACGTGTGAATACGAAAATAAACAATGTCACATGATCTCTCAAAACATTCACCCAGACACACAACACAAACAAACGCAGCCATCGTGTTTAATTGGCAATGCGCGCCAAGAGTAAATTAAAATATTACATCTGTGATATTCTCCCCTGCTTGGGAAAATGGCTCCTGAAATTTTGTAAATATCAGATTAAAATTTAATTAAACACAACAATATACAAAAGAATCGTCATAAAAACCAAAATGAAAACTATATCATGTTGCATTCTCCCCTGAACAATGCTAAAGTTACACAAAGTAGACTACTGGATTGATCTGATGCGATACCCACTGACCATACTTGTCCGGGGGTCTTACCTGTCTAGTTGATCTCCGAGGGGGTATATTGGCAGCAGGACTACTTACAAGGGAACCAGTACTACTAAATGTTGCATTACGATTCAAAGCTGAATTACCTGTAAATGCAGCACTTGGATCAGATCCACCTGTAAACATGGTATCCTGAGAATCATGAGAAGAACCCTGTTTTGTACTAGGAGTTTTCAAATGAACAATGTCAGGCCTTACCCTCCTTTGCGGAATCACATATACCTGAGAACTATCTAACGATTCATGAATAAGACGATGAAGAATCAGATAACGCATCACCCTGATCAGAAGTGAGACTCACATTGGGCCAAGGGAGTCTCATATTAGGGGTAGTCTTAAAACTTTGAACAGAAATGGTCTGATTAGGGGTGGTCTGCTCAGGAATAGGGGCAGTCCTGTAACAACAATTAGGAATGTGCTCTTGGGCAGGGGTATCCCTATACTTAGGAAAGGTTTACTCTGTATACATTACCTTTGGGAGATATGAGATGGGTAGTAGCATATTTCTGTGCAAGGTTTTCATCTTATCTGACCCAAACTCTTTTTTAACTTTGTAAACTGGTATGTCAGTGTTGGACTGAGCTATGACAATATAAGTGTCTCTGGCCCACTTATCTGCCAGTTTGTTCTTACCTTTCAACCCATTCCTGATTAAAATACGGTCACATACCTGTATTTTTGATTGTCTTACCCTTGTGGCATAATTGTATTTGTATCTTGTACTACTCTTCTCAGATTTTTGAGAAGCTTTGTATGCGTATTCTAACCGTTTTTGAAGCTTCTTAGAGTAGTTGTCTCGACTTTGAGGCTTCTCAATAGAATCGGTATCTGAAGCCTAAATATACGTCAATCGACAAACGTCTAAATGACGGCCAAACATGAGAAAAAAATGGCGAAAACCCGTACTATCATGTTAAGTAACATTGTACGCGTGAACAAAGGTACTTACATACGACTTCCCATCCTCTTCCTGTTTGTCATTCAGCGTACCGAGCATTTTAAGTAAGGTTTGGTTGAACCGTTCTACCATGCCGTGGTAGGGCATAGTACGTGACTGTTGTACTCTAGCTAGCTTAGTTTACACAGTTCCCTAATGACATGACTGGTAAAATTCCGACCCTGGTCACTGTGAAGTATGCTGGGAAAACCATAGTGTACAATAAAATTTTAAAATAGAATTCAATCTGTAGTTTCTGCAGTTTGATTTCGAGAGGGAAAAGGGCGTATCTCGTAAAATGATCCGTGATTATTAAGATATTCTCATAACCACCTTTGCTTTTTTCATGAGACAAATAATCAATACATAAAAGATCTAAAGGTTGATATGATTTGATGTTGACAAGTTCTGCTGATACTTTCTCTGGAGATTTAAATTTTACGCATCTGTCACAGGTTCTGATTCTTTCTGTTTTGTTATGCTCGAGACCAGGCCAGTAAAATCTTTCTCTAATCAGTCGAGAGTTCTGTCTCGGCCATGGTGTCCTAAGTTACTGTGTAATAAATGGAATGCTGTTTCCCTTAAAGTAGCTGGTAATACCAATTGTTTGACATTTTCATTATTCAACACAGTGTTTCGGTACAATATACCATTAATCAACCACAATTTTTTGGTTCCCTTAAAAACTTACTCCCATCTGGAGATTCTGCTTTTAAAGTGGTACTTGAAGGGAAAAAGTCACCTTGTAATAATTCTACTACTCTCTTAATGACCTTGTCAGATGCCTTCTTTTGCCCAATCGAAATTACTAAAACACATGAGTCAGCTATCTGAATGGAGTCAGGAATAGAGGTGAGGGGTTGTGATATATTTGAACAGTTACCTGCTTCCCCAGTGTCTTGTAAATTCATGGTCATACATGTTGGAAAGTTGACGGGTCGAAGAATATTTTCCAACAATGGACAATCGTCTCTCTGGATAGTGTAAGAATTGCAGATTGTCTTCACCATTTCTGGAACTACTTCCTCAGTGGCTTGTGGTCTTCTTGATAAATCATCTGCATCATTATTATTTTCTCCTTTCCGGTAGTGTAAAGAAGTCAACAATACTTTGAAATAAAAGAAAAGTTATAATTAGGCCACACCAAAAAATTTTTTTTTGTCCGTCGGACCCGTGCGCTCGTATTTAAACAAAACTATACAACTAATATTAATTTGAAATCCCCGCACCATTGGAATTCGGTGCTATTTTCTGTTCAATTTCCGCTGTATTTATGACCCTTTTAATCTACTTACTCTTCAAATTAGAAAAAAATATATTTCACCGCTTAATTTTTTTTCACGCCCCGCTTAACAATTTTGCCTACAATAAAGTAATAATATTATTATTTAACCGCTAGCCCGCTCGTACTTTTTTCATCAAATGTCCGACGAACAAGAAATTAAAATGGTTTGGCCTTAATGACACAATCTTATCGGAAAAGGTAAGATATTTTATATTCATATTTAAATGGTTGTATTATTTTTCTTTTATAATTTTTTTTGTTTCATTATAGATGTCTTATCTTATAAACGACCGGCATTTCAAAGTACAACTTCTCCTCGGATTAGTTCTGAAGCAGATATGGCTGTGGATGGGAATCTTGCCACTTGTGCGATGACTGATCCAATTGGATCTAGCAGTCAAAGTGATAGTTCTTGGTGGTACGTGGATCTGGGTGATATCTACAGTGTATACAGTATAAGGGTACAGTTTATGTACATGGGAGAAGAATATGGCAAGTTTCAATAATTAATATTTGAGTTACACTATTGATGGCCGTTTACTTTTTATGCGCCTGGATCGATTGATCCGGGGCGTATTTTTTGTCCTGTCTTTTTGACTGTTAATTCATCTGTTCGTCTGTTTATCTGTTTGTCTATCTTTTTAACTTTAAAATCACTGGTAATGCAAGCTTAATTTTTGTTTATGAATATCTTTAATCTTAAATTTAGATATCTTGAAAAATTATCAGTAGGAAATGTAGAATGCCTATGTCTTTAAAGGGTTGGGGCATGTGCTTTAATACTTTACACATTTAATCCTTGTGACAAGACCTTTCATTTCATATAAAGAACTTTGACACTTTGAACTTGATCTTGGAGTTCAATTTACTTTTAACCTTAGCCATAACTTTTGAACGGTAAAACCAGGGTTTTTTATGCTTTACATATGTTTTTTTGTGGCTAGACCATTCATTGGATACAATGTACCTTGATCTTTTGGCCTTGACCTTGAAGATGTCCGTTCTTCTGTACAAACTTTAACCTTGGCCATAACTTTTGAACACTGAGGGCAAATGCTCTCATACCTCACATATTTAATCCTTGTGAAAAGACGGTTCATTAGATACCAGCAACCATGACCATTTGACAATGACCTTGGAGTCTGACGTACTTTTAGATAACAAATCTTCACCATAAGTTTTGAATGGTTAGGGCTAGGGCTTTCATATTTTTCATAATTATTTAATCCTTGTGACAAGACCTTTCATTTGATATCCATAATTTTGACCCTTTGAGTTTGACTTAATTTTTTTTTTTGTCATTTTTTACCTTTGCTATAACTTTTGACGGCTAAAAGCTAGGGCCTACCTACTTCACATATGTATTTTTGTGGCAAGCCCTTTCATTGGATACCAATTACTTTGACCTTTTGACCTTGACCTTGGACATATCCGTACTTATGAATAAAGCTTTAACATTATCTCACTATCATATTTCACAATTTCCAGTGAGGATACCTACTTTGGGTACCAATATATTAAATGTGCATTTAGGAGAAGTTTAATCTTTGCTACATGACATACGGGAGCATCAGTGATTCACAAAGACATCTTGTTTCTTTCATATTTCTACTCCCTATCCTTTACATGTAACAGATATAAAAGATACATGTATAATTTTGATTTCAGATATTAATAAAGTAAGCAAATAAAACTGCGATGCATTTTACATTAAACACCTCCAAAAAAAAATCTTGTATGTGGTAAACTCACTTTTAATTAGCATTTATTCATCATCTTATTAAGAAAGTTATTAAGAATGTTTACCTTTTTGCCCATGTTAAACTGTATTTAATGTCCACTTACCAATATCTCACTACCTTTAGTCTTGAGGCAAAGGGGAAGATTTGCTGGATTTTCTCTTTATCTCTCAAAATCAAATGTAAAAGAAGATTGATATTTGTGTTACAAAGACGGACCACAGTTACCTCCATTAAATTTCACAACAAACTGTAAAGGATATGGTCGATTTGTCATCCTCTACAATGAAAGACTTAGTGGAATAAAGTATCCACAGGGATATGAATCTACGTCGTACACTCCGTTGTGTGAGGTGGTAGTTGAAAGTAGATTGAAAGGGATCATTTTAAAAATTCTTTGTTTTTCCTGTTTCTGTGTAGAAGTGTTTCATTATTTTTTTCAACAGGGTGCTCTAGAAGAAAATATGGAATAAATTGTGATATGATCTGTCCCACAAATTGTTTTGGAAATGAATGTGATATTGTCAATGGAACATGTGTGAAATGCAAGCCGGGATGGGAGGGAGAAAAATGTCAAGCATGTAACATTGACTTTCATTTTATACATATTTCATGTAAGCATTTTTCGGATATTTGTCAAAGAAAAAACAGAAAATTAATTGTTTTTGAATTACTGTCGTCAAAATAGCTTGCACTAAAGAAACATACGGTCAAGAATGCCAGTTCCAATGCTCAGGACATTGCAAAGATAGAGAGCCATGTGACCACGTGACAGGTGAATGTGTCAGAGGCTGTGTTTCTGGATGGATAGGGGATTTATGTAATGAAAGTAAGACCTCAAGATTTTGATAAGGGCATTTTTTCGAACATGATTTGTAGTTAAAGGTTAAACATATAGAAATAACTTTTATTTGTAATTTTATATTACTGTAAATAATATGAATTCATAAGAAAATTAATAAAGATAAAGAAAAAAATCAGCATTAGTTCTTTTCAATAAATTTTATGGGAAATTTTTGATTTATTTCAAATTTAAATTATTATTATATCATTGTTTGATTTTAAGTGGCAGTTCAAAAACATATATATCAGCATTATAAGGGTTATTAGTTCGCTGCATTTTTAAGGTATGATAAATGAGCATTTAATAAATTATTCTTCGTAATATGAACACTCAATTCATTTAATTTCGCAAGTAAAACGTCTACAAATCTAAATTTGAGTAGGGTTTTAAAGATGATCAGTGTAAAGCTTCTGTAAGGAATATACATAATTTAAGAATTAATATTTACAAATAAAAATTATGTATTTTAAACCAAACATTATATCAAAAGAAACTAAATACCATCAATTGATCATAAGTATTTTGTTTATCCTATAACAGCTTGTGACAGTGGGCGCTACGGCATAAATTGTACTTCCAACTGCAGTGGACATTGTTTATATGACAATCCTTGTAACATGGAGACTGGGCACTGTGACTCGGGATGTAGTGATGGATATACTGGGGGTTCTTGTCAAAACAGTAGGTTCTAATAATTATAGTTACCAATGATATATATAGTTATACGGATTTACCCTTATTTTCCGATCATGACAATGAGCACAAAGGCGGGTGTGACCGGTCAGATGCTCACTCTTCCATGGCACCTGATCCCACTTCTGATGTTTTTGAGCTCCGTATTCGCTCTGCTCATATATTTTATCATTTTATGGACATTTATCATGTTATAGACATTTGATCTTAAATACTGTTTTCCATCTGTTTCATGCAAAAATTTGTTAATATTGAACTAGGAAACAATAACATTAAGAAATGAATAACTGGTGATATTAATGAGTGCACATAATCAGTTAGACTTAAGTACTTTCGCAGCATGAAGACGAGCTTTTTGTAGTATTTATAATATATAATTCACATTTACAGAATGTGAACTTGGGTGGTTTGGCAGAGGATGCAAGGAGCGTTGTCGGGGACACTGTGCTGAGAATGCGGCATGTCATCATCTGGACGGGATTTGTTCTGGTGGTCGTGCAGATGGCTATACTGGACAAGACTGTACCAAACGTAATATATGAAACGTCTTTATAGACATACTTAGAAATTATATGATTTCTTTTGTTTATTCTTTTTTATCATTATCAAAATTGGACCTGAACTATTGTGTTTTAGCGTGTCCTGTCAACTATTATTTGAAATTGCTCCAATGTTTGTTCTTCAAAATGCTCAAATATATGCAGTCATACAGACGGTTTTTGTAGGTGTATTTCCGGTTGGATGAATTCTCCATATTGCAATAAACGTATATATAAAATTACATTCAACTGATAAATCTACATTTAAAAATAATATTTTTGATGACTTCGAAACTATAAAGGAAAACTAATGCTGCATAATTCATTTTTAGTGTCTTTCTTACACGTATGGCGAAAATTGTGCTCACATTTGCAGCAAAAATTGTGCCAATGACACTTGTAATAGATTCAATGGAAGTTGCCTAACAGGATGCAAGGATCCCTATTATGGAGACAGGTGTAATCTTGGTAAATGAATAAAATGAAAACGTCACAAACAGTAACATTTCTTTGGTTTGGGATGTGTTGGTGAGTGGGAGTGGGTTGGATCTTTGTTTTATTTGGTATATATAAAGAGTTCTGTATTAATGTGTTTGTAAAATAAAATAAACTCCCGAATAACAAATTTCTAATACTTATACTTGAAATCTTGACCAAATCAAAAATCATGTATGGAGTTTTTAATATGCAAATATAAAAATATCCGCAAGTACACTTTTTCGAAAACATGTTCACTGTAGTTTACATGTAATTTTCTAAGTTTGGGTTCTGATAGAAATTCTTTGAATAAAATTATCCATATTTTTTTTTTATTTGGGAAAATTATTTTTCCCTTTTGTATAAGACACTGAATAATTAATTGTTTAAAAAGTATCTCCTATTTTCAAAATTTTCTTGAAGCTTGTTTTAAACTAATTATATCTGTCCAAAACATAATTATATACAAACAATATGTCATGGAACACAAGGTTCTGCTTGCCTTTGGTAATTGTTTGCTAAATGTATACAGGTAAGTATTGTAGACAAAAATTTATTTGTGATGACGTTATTTTACGATTTCATGAGGGTAAACTAGTTCGCGACGATTAATTTTCGATGAAGTCTGTTTAAGTCTGTTGTAATAACCACAGCAACTTTTAGAACCTATTCGTGGCGAGAAATATTCGCGATGAAGAGGTTCTCGCAAAACTCGCGTAAATGTTTCCCACGCGCATAAAAGTTGGTTAAGAGTACATGTATTACATTTAGCTATGCAGGTAAATGAGAGTTATGATCAGTCAAGAAAAAAATGGTCGATCAGGAATCCATCAAATAAAATATGTCTCATTCTAAACATTTTTTTCAACCTCGGGGGTTCTTGTTTGCTTTACTCTTATTTTGTATTGTTTTATTGACTTTGAGATTGAATACTGTTCGTTATCTTCATACCATGCTTTTCATAAGTTTACTTTATTGAATTATAAAGGAGAAATTGAAAGAAAATAATCATAAATAGATAAAGAACGTACATATGCAAAAAAAAAAAAAATGATTATCTAATAATAGTCAGTTAACTGGGAACTAAGAGAAAGTCTACTGAAAAATAACTGAATGTCAGGACAATGATTTTCAGCATCCTTTCTAGAAATTTAATTACCATTCACTTTAATGAATCCCTTTTTAAGGACATTGGCAACGTTTCTGGTTTTCGTATAGAATTTTTCAAGATTTTTTGAACAGGTTTAATGGTACCAAACATGTTCAATTCAGGTCCTTTTTACCCATCAAGCCAGCCTTCCTTTAACGATTTTGTCAAATCAATGTTTTTACAATTTTCAATGCATTTCCTATGTAAAATGTTGATAAAATGGGCCTATATTATTTTTAACCATACGTTTTCTCTAAAACCCATTTATTTCATAGGGTTTATACATAAAACACATTGTTGAAACCTTATTTCCGATGACATGCATATAATTTGGCTGAAAATGCGAATATTGAAACAAAACACAGAAATACCAGCACTGTTCTTTAATTTTGAGTTACTTCCCTTTATTGTAATAACATTTAATCAATATTCATAATGATCAAGAGAGTGGTTGTTTGTTTCTATTCTATAATTAACTTAATTGGAAACGAACTGTCAAAAAACATTTTTGCAAGGATTTATAGTAACTTTTTAATGGTGCATCATACACATAACCTATGGAATTGTTCTCATTCGGTCCACCTAGCTATCAACACTTTCAGCATAATTATTTCACACCTTTGCACTTACCAGCAATCATTTACCTATTCTAAATGACGACCTGTTAACTGTCTACCCCCTCAACACAATGTAAACAAACCCATCGCTGCTTTTCTTTTATTACTGTAGAGTTGAATATATCCAATAAAAAAAACACACGTGCTTTTGTTTACCTCTCAGTCTGTTACATTTGCTTTCTTTGTTTTCAGCGCCTAGAGAATTCCATACGGGAGATCACTCTCAATGACTTTTTTTCATAAGTAAAGAAACCTGGGTATAAACCTTTTTTCCCCGGAAACCCTTCGTTGCCAATGACCTTAAGTGATAAAAAGATTCGAAAATGTTTTTTAAATGCTAAGTGGTACATGTATTTGTTAATGTTGTTGCAACAACACATCAGCGTTATAAGAGCAGAAACGTAGATATTTTATCTTTCAAAATTTAATGACTCAGAGTTAAAATTTCAAAGTAACTATCGTAGAAAATGAAATACAAATATCTTGTAATATTTCTTTTTTCATTCCAAAGGTAAAAAAGACGCAGCAACAGGAGTTACAGCATCAGACTGTGACTCATTGACATGGATTGTGGTGACTGTAATATTAGTCACACTCAATACAGTTACGTTTGTTGTCTGTGTATTTTTCAAAAGGTAAATGCTAGTTTTAATTTATTTTTTAAAAACAGTCAGTTATTTAGAATTGAAATATATATAAATATTTGAAATTTATTAATATGTAGCATACCATAGTCATAACTTTTTTTTTTAAATTAAAGGAAACATCCATATTTAAAATAACTACACCAAGTAAAGACATTGCCATTGTTTTCAAATTATTTTTTTAGAAAAAAAACATCGCACAACTTTGGAATGCCACAAGAAGAAACTCGGAAACGTACATGAACAGAATCAAAAACAGATCAGTACAGGACGATGATGTACATAACTATCAAGAGCTTGATGTATCTGTTAATAACGAAATGAATTATATCAATTATAATTAAAAAGATTCTTATTTTTGTGATACAAAATTCTAGCATCTATCTGGTCTACTAGATTACGTTGGTATAGGTTATGTATGATTTTTATCCTTTCATTGGTCAATATTAGCATGTACGTATAATTGTTTTTCATTTTTCATGTTGAGAATCATTGTTGTCCCTCGCTTTCGTCTGTCTGTCTGTCCGTCCGTCTGTCAGTCTGCCCGTGTTTACGAGAGTGCATTTATTGGGTATTTTTTATGCCAAGTTTGTACTTATTGGGTACTTTTTGCTTATTGGGTATACCCAATGAAAAGTGTGCTCGGTTGTCGATTTATTTCTCCATGTTTTCAAAGATGTAATCTCAAAATATTACCAACCGTATGTTCCTAACATATTCTTTCACTGTTTCCACAACCAAACATTCGTCGTGATTGTTGTTCATAGTCCTCCTAATCCTGATATTGTGATCATCGAAAATTTCGCTTATTTATACTGCTATTTTGGTTTCAAAGATAATTCGGTCCAATATGTCTCGTTCAGATGTTAACTACGCGAGTACTTTATAGAGAAGTAAGGATTTTTTTCCATTTTTGCAATTGAGGTAAAAATTTTGATGAATTAATCAAGAACCCAGCGCACTTTTTTGTGCGCAATTAATATACAGTTTTTTCAATGGGTGGCACTGTAGCTCTCCGGTCTATCAATATATGTTTATCTGAGAGCTACAGATTTGCAGCTAGAAAAGCACAACCGGTATTTTAACTCTTTTCTGCTATTGGATTTCCAATATTAAAAAAAATGTTACCAATTGTTAAGATAATGACAGAACAAGAGGCCCACGGGCCTTTTAGGTCACCCGAGTATCATGTATCAACTTTCCAACAATTTAATTTTGTTTTAAACAAGAGCAATGAAATTCAAAATTTTGAATGACGTATTTTTTTTATTATAACTATACACATCGCATGCTTACTTTGCTTACTTAATACCCAGAAGTAGGTCAGAGTAGAAACATGAAAATGCATTTTCACTTTATAACCACCAGTTCTGCACCGCAACCCACAGGAACCACTGACCCTGGGACCACTTAATTCGAAATTATGGAAATGTTATCACGTTTTAAATTCTATTTCATCATTAGTGGCTGATTAGAACCAAAGAGCTGATTTCAAAGCACTGCCTTATTTTCAGACTATCCCCCCCCCGCAGTACCCCAAACCCAAAGGCCCTGAAATGAACCATTTTGGAAGAGGCACCTTTCTTTATCATAAACCATTGGCATATTACTAAAAAGCAAAGGAAAAGAATTTCTAAAGAATTAATGCATTTTAACAAAATAATCAGAAGAGCCACGCCCTAGCTGAGGGCGGGGGGGAGGGGGTGGCAAATTTTTTTGAGACGGATTATTTATTTTTATGCCTGTCAAGGACAGATTATTTATTTTCAAGATTATCGAGGACAGATTATTTATTTTTTTCCTTGTCTTACGGTACCTTGATCGATTAATTCTAAAAGACTAATCATTTATATACCATAGGCGGATTCAGGATGGGGAGGGGAGGGGCGTGTATAACTGTGTTCAGGCAAGAGGTCTGGGGCCGCCTTAAGGCCCCCAGTGCGTCCTGGGCGAAGCATTGGTGGAGGTCAAGGGAGGGAATTCCCCAGAATCTCTTGGGTTTATGGGGTATTTTAAAAATAAAACCAGGACAATTATACATGTAGTGGTATTGGTTATTATGTACCAAAGTATGATATTATTAATATTGGTCATGTCATACTTTGAATGAAGGGTGTCCAGGGGGTGAAGCCCCCTGAAGCTCGTGGGTTTTTTGTGTATTTTACAGTACCGACCAACCCCAACCTGACACCAAAGCAGTTCCAGAAAGCAGTCCCCGGGACTGCTTTGGGACTGCTGTGGGACTGCTCTGGGACCGCTATGGGACTGCTCTGGGACTGCTATGAAAAGCAATCCCAGCAGTCCCAGCTGCCCCTGGGACTGCTTTGTTCACTCTTGTGTGAAAAAAGGTTCTGAGTGACATGATAGCTCCGCCCCTTGTGTATTTTGAATTTGCAGGTTCCCTGTTGTTTTGTTTACTTGCAGCAGAGAGGAGTTTAAACTGTTTAATAAGCAAGGATTTCTTACATTCTTTTAATAAGTAGAAATTATCATAGTTAATTGATATTTTCAGGGACTGTATATCTACACAAATTAATGTGTATTTAGAATAAATTAAAAAAAATAATAAAGTTGTTAAATAAGGAATTCATGAGGAAATTTTTATACCTTAAAATAAACTACAAGTTTATGAGAAAAAAATAGCTTCATGAGGGCCTTTTGTATTTATTTAATGTTAAATTATAATATGTACTCAAAATTTGCATTGGTACTATTTAAAAATTATCATTACAGATAGATATAAGATTTTTTCGATTAAAAATGCTACACATTTTACAAGGGCGGCACTAAAGAAATAGTATTCCATGTAGCCCTCAAATAAAACCCAACAGTTTATTAAATGACCATGAAATAAAATTATGCTACTTTTCTCCCGTAACATAAACTATGTGAATAATCATTGGGGATTTAATGAATTACCGGTAGCTTTTAATTAATAAACAAGTTATTAAAAGAGTACATGTATATTTTTAATTTAAAAAAAAATGAAAATACCGGGAATTGTGATTTAATTCTTTTTTTGTTTTACTAGTGTTTACCTGGCCGATTAATGTTTATAAGATGACATCAATACCCATTGTTTCAATCGCCTTTGGGCAGAAAAATCGATACATGTTATTGGGGTATTTGTATCAGTGTTACACATCATTGAACATGCTGGTAAACAATGACCCTAATGTCAATTTATTTAATGCGAAAAAAATGTGATAAATGAAATATGCATAAATTTCTTTCGGGATAAGTTAATTTTGAACATAATCTGAAGCTTCCATTCTGGTGATTTACAGATGTACACTCTAACATTTACAAATAAACACTTAAAACTGAGTTTTATAGTACTAGGCATTAACGATAATTAAATTGACATGTCAGTTAAAATAATCATGACTGAAAAATAATACTTGGCAAAATTAACAAAGATTTTTTTTAAAAGCCCTAATACTTAAGAAAACTCTAACTTTAGAGTATCCCGATAGTCTAAATTGGCCATATAATGATAAGATCTATTTAAAGCTTCTTCTTGTGGAAAATATTTAATTCACTTTTAATTTTCTTTATAATAAAAATAAACATGGGAACCAGTATCAATCACAGAAGAATTATTAATATACCCAAGAATTGTGATTAAATATTCATGTTCAGTGTAATTCACATATGGACATATAAATATGAAAGCCTTCTTCCTCCAATAAATATTATTAATAATTATTTCAAATTTTATGCACGTACATGTTCTGTTCATAATTGACCTTCGTGTACATGTAAGGATTCCTGGCATACTACCCAGAATCAATTTCTACCGCCTTTTATAGTTCCATTGTTTATTGGAAATCTCATTTCTGAGTTAGCTCCGCCCATTAAAGTAATAAACCCCGCCCACTGGGACTGCTGGGACTGCTTTCTTGGACTGCTGGGACTGCTCTCTGGGACCACTGGGACCGCTCTGGGACTGCTTTTGGACTGCTCTGGAACCACTGTGGGACTGCTCTGGGACCGCTGTGGGACTGCTTTAGCAGTCCCAGAAAACAGTCCCCGGGACTGCTCTGGGACTGCTTTGTGTCAGGTTTGGTCTGGTCGGTACTGTAAGAGTAAAACCAGGCACAATTATGTAGGAAATGATTAGTTATGTTCCAAAGTATGACATAATTAATACTTGTCATATCATACTTTGAATGAAGGGGGTCCAAGGGGGCGAAGCCCCCTGTAGCTATTGGGTTTTTTTTGTATTTTAAGAATAAAACTAGGCACAAAAATATTGGTATTGTACCAAAGTATGGCAATATTAATATTATTCATATCATACTTCGAAATTTTAGGGGAGGGGTCATATACGTGTACACCGCCAATGTATACTTTGTATTGATTTATCGGGAAGTATACTTCTTTGACAAGAAAATTTATCTCTTGTGGTGTTTAAGAATTGACTGGTATATTTAAAGTGATTCATCACATTTACTGAGTGCACATTGTCATGCTGACCAACTGACTACAAGTATCCAGTCTGGTAATCTGATTTTAAATACTATTTGGTTCTAAAATGGCGAGCGAAGCCAGCCAAAAATATGCTGAATTGAAGATTCTTATGTTAAATTAGACAAAAATAAAAAGGTATTTTCACAATATTTAAATATCAAAAGTCAAGGTCAGATTATTAATTTTAACATTTTCAGGGACAGATTATTTATTTTCAACATCTTCAGGGACAGATTATTTATTTCCAAAATCTACCAGCCCCCCCCCCCCCCCCCTCAGAATCAAATAGTTGTCCCCTAAGAGGGCCATATTAACATCAATACCCCTGTCTCAGGGTCCATGAAATTCAAAAATTTTGAAGATGCAACATTATTTAACATAATCATGTTCTTGGTAATTTTATTCAAGACTCAAGAGCAGAGAAGAAGATTTTTAAAAGAATTAATGCATTTTCACTATAAATTCAATAGAGCCCCGCCCTAACACCAGAACACCTGACCCAACTAGGGGCAATAGAATTCACAATTTTGAAAGAAGCATCCTTCCTCATAATAAGTATGAATTTAGTTTGTTTCTTTAATACCTAGCTAGGAGCAAAGAAGAAAAATTTCAAAAACTTAATGTACTTTCACTAAATAACCAATAGAGCCCCGCCCCTACACAAGAGCCCCTGACTCAGGAGCCATAGAATTCATAATTTATGAAGAGGCATTCTCGCTCATTTTAACTATGTACTTAGTCTGTTTCTTTAATACCCAGGAGCAGAGAGGAAGATTTTCGAAAGAATTAATGCATTTTCACTATACACTCAAAAGAGTCGGGCCCAAACACCAGAACTCCTGACCCAAGGGCCATAAAATTCATAATTATGGAACAGGCATTCTCGCTCATTAAGTTTGTTTGTTTAATACGCAGGCACAGAGAAGAAGATTTTCAAAGAATTAATGAATTTTCACTACAATCAATAAAGCCCCGACCTAACACTGGAACCCCTGACTTAGGGGTCATGAAATTCGCAAATTATGAAAAGGCAGTCTTATTCAACATAAATATGTACTTGTTTAGTTTATTTAAAACCCAGGAGAAAAGAAGATTCTTAAAGAAATGGTGCATTTTCACTATATAATCTATTTAGCCCCGTCCTAGCACTAGAACCCCTGACCCTGGGGACAGAGTTTACTCAGGTGACCTAAAAATTGAACACATAGTTTTATCATCTTCAATATGAAGACCACCTTAAATCAAAATTATCCTTATGTTACGAAGTATTCATAATGTAATCAAGTATTCATATCCTATCAAAATAGATCAAAGATTCTTTTTCTGGTCAAGGGTAGTCCTTGGCAAAAACAACTATATGTGATATATTGTATATATTTGCCCCCACAAATGTCAAATTTTGAAAACTTCCTGAAATGTGCTGAATTCAATAAATTGTATGAGATATATAAATTAACAGAAAATATTATTGTGTCAAAGCAGTGTATTCACAATTTTTGTTTTTATGACGTCACAAACTTGTCCGATTTTATATCCTCTTTCAGAAAGAGGACAAAATGGACAAAATTTCAACAATTTTAGCTTAAATTTTATAGAGCGAAAGTTTGTTCAGGAACAATATTGACATATTTCATTGATATTAGAGAGGTTTAGCAAACCAACGTGTACGCGTACGTGTACGTGTAGCACTAGAAATCTGTGCATTACGTCATCACTTTTGCTAATGACGAATTTCTACACGTATCTTCTTACACAGGCTACGTGTAGTTTGCCAAGTACACGTAAGTCAAAACTTGTATCTTATAATTCTTTAACTGCTGTTTATTTTTCATAAATTAAAGTGTGCGTTTTTCTAAAACTTGAATATTTTATGCAAATCCTGATAAAAGAACTGAACGTCAGTAATTGAAAAATATTAATTGATAAGGAGTTAAAATCACAACATCTAGATCTTCGAAACAGGCTTTGACTGATTAAAAATACATGAAATCTGTACAATCTTTTTCTCATAAGTACAAGCATACAAGCAACTCTGATATACGTATTAAAATCATTGCTTTTTCGGATGGTTTTTAAATGTAAACTACTTTTACATTTAAAAACTTACAAGTACAAGTACAGGTTATACAATGTACTTTGCTAAAAAATAAAAAAAAATGTAAACGTGTACGTGTAATTCTAACTTGTAGTTTACACGTACAAGTGAACTTGCTAAACCTCTTTATTATCATTTTACAAATTATATCAAAATATTGATCCTGAACACAGATGCGCTTGGTGACTTTTACTCAAAATATCGACGAAATATGTACACTTCTCTGTAAACCTCATAAAAAAACTGATATTTACGTCAGGATTGTGACGTCATTACGTACAAAATTCGTCATTACTTATGAAAATATTCAGTGCGTTGAAGTAAGCATATACTCCCCTGTTTAAGAACTTAATCAAATATACATCAAAGTTTGATTCGGGGGGCAAATATTGGTTATTACAGAATAAAGTTCTTTATCATTTTTCGGCGGATACCTCAAATATTTGCCATATACACTATATACAAACTTGATAATTATCATATTAATCATATGATGGTACTATTAATATTGATATATTATCATCGAGTGATTTGGTTTGTACGAATTTACATTTAGAAATTATCATATTTTATGATAACATTTTGGTTGCATAATGTATTAAGGAAATCACTACTAAAGTAGGCTAAAATGCCTATCAATTTGGCTATGGTTCTATGCTATGTATAATATGGACAGACAACAAATAGTTGACATTTGATTTGACAAAAAATAATCCAAACACTAATGAATCTTTTAACATGAATTCAAGTAATATCTGTCTGACATTATTTACACTGCGGAGCCTTGAATGTTTTACCCATGACATCTGATTGACTTTTATAATGCACGCGCCTATAGCAGGTTGGGGGGAAACGGTAATTTCACTATAATAGTGGTATCTCACTATTATAGTGAAATTACGCTATATTTTCTGCCGTAGATACCCTCAATTTCATCCGATACCATGCAAGGTGTTTGAACCGCAAGTCATGGTGGGTATTGAAATGATCAAAAACTGTCATGCTTTCATGTTTAGAATTTTAATAAATTTTCTACCGTTGCTTTTAATAATGCGAGCACTCTTTTTTTAACGGAAGTTGCAATTTTTTACATAGCAACCGATGATTACAGGGTATTAAAGCCTGTTTGAATCTCATTTATTCCTCATTAAAGTGCACAAATTGATGCTTGTTACAGTTGTCAACTCGGACTGGAAAGTGTTTATGGAATTAAACAAGAAAAAGGCTATTTCTGTCTGCATGGTTACGGGTATGGAGGCTCGTTATGGTAAACGTAAAGACCCAATATGGCAAACATTAAAAAGAGTATATTGAGAAATTCGATTATATCCTCTTAATAAAATCAATTTATAATAAAGAATCCAAAAATTACTTATAAAAACGATAGTAGAAAACATATCTAATTTTTAATTTCGGCTGGTTAATTGTTTATTTATGAAAAAAGACCCAATTTACTTTGGTGTCGGGAATATTTTACAAGAGTGCCTGTAACCTTATTTTAACACATGTTCAAATAATAATTAATTGACAATCATTTCAATTCCGCACAAATGTATCTTAATTATTAACGCTTTATGTTTATGCACTTAGGCGAGAACGATTTAACTTTAAAATCTGAGAGAAGTAACTTTAGGTTTTTTTTCTTGTTATTCGAAAAATATATGAATCTAATTATATTCATATGAAATAAAAATACCGGTATATCGCAAAAAATCGCACTAAAAATATTAATTTTTCAGACTTCTAGATTTATACCAAAGTGTTGTTGTTTACACCACAAGGAAACATCAAATAACCAATCGCCACAGCTCAATATTCAGAAAAAAGTGTCTAAAATATCATTGACTCAATTCAAATTTTTAATAATTAAAAATTGATGCAAAGCATCAAATCGGTCGCAAACAATTTAGCATTTGTTAAGAAAAGTACTTTCACAATTTTGAAAGCATATCCATGCAATGGAAGCACAAGATAGTCAAAGCTAAACTAGAATCTTGAGAAACGTATATTTTCATCTTCAATAAATTCTTAATATTATTCATCATTGACTTTATTACATCGATGAGTCCATCTGATGAGCAAATGCATTAAAATCTCTATTTACTTATTTTTTCAATTATTCATTTATAATTTAATTTTATTTGTATTCTCGCCTCTCATTGGTTGATTTCCAAAAAGGAACGCATAACATTTTGTATAATCTGGTTTGGTATGGGGACACACCCCCTTGACGACCAGCTTAATCATCATATCCATGCAATCCCCTCATTTCCAGTCCTCGGAATCCATGGAAAATTCCAGATTTAATAACTGTGTCTTTAACTTCAAACACTTACTCGATCTCACCTCATGTAAACACACATCATGGCTGCTAGATCTATGTATCAGTTATTACCTCCCCTCGATTCACATCACTTCCGTTACTAAGGTTGTAGTATTGCGCGGTAAATTTGAACTCGTAAAAAGCAACACAATTTTACATCCAAAGCTGTTTAATTATTTTAAAATTAAATTATAAGGAATGACTCTAATTCTTGGCCAAATTATCGAGTATAATCTGGTTTGGGTCAGTTTACGCTTTTTTATAATCCGCTTCGCGGATTATAAAGCGTAAACTGACCCAAACCAGATTATACTTGATAATTTGTCCAAGAATTAGAGTCATTCCTTAAATATTGCTTTGAAGACAGTCAAAAATTAAAAACACGAACCACGTGCTGGTACCCTCGATCTTTATCACATGATAATGCCCTTGGTTTCTGCAGAATAGGCTATGCTGCAAGGCGCTTTGCAAAATATAGAAACAAAAGTATCATTGTATCATTCGCAGCTGTTACATATTCAAAACAATTTTTACTAGCTTTTCAATTTTTTTTAACCATGCACTATGAACCACGTCAATACTATCCGGAAATCATAATTTCCTTTTATATCTACATGTATATAGTACCTTTTGTAAACACTTTTATATAGTCAAAATTATCAAATATCTTGATGAGAAATGACAATGAAATTGAAACATTATAACAACAATTAATATTTAGTTTAAAGCAAATTTTACTTATAATTTTCTACATGTTATCAATGAAGAATTATTTTACTGACCTATTACAAAAATAACTTCTCATTTCCCATGTGCGCTATCTAACACAACCACAAGAAGATCCTCCGCAGCAGCGGCGACCGATAATAATGGGTCTTTAACTTTACCATAACGGGCCTCCATACCCGTAACCATGCAGACAGAAATAGCCTTTTTCTTGTTTAATTCCATAAACCCTTTCCAGTCCGAGTTGGCAATTGTAACAAGCATCAATTTGTGCACTTTAATGAGAAATAAATGAGATTCAAACAGGCTTTAATACCCTGTAATCATCGGTTGCTATGTAAAAAATTGCAACTTCCGTTAAAAAAAGAGTGCTCGCATTATTAATAGCAACGGTAGAAAATTTATTAAAATTCAAAACATGCAAGCATGACAGTTTTTGATCATTTTAATACCCATCATGACTTGCGGTTCAAACACCTTGCATGGTATCGGATGAAATTGAGGGTATCTACGGCAGGAAATATAGCGTAATTTCACTATAATAGTGAGATACCACTATTATAGCGGAATTTACGTTTCCCCCCAACCTGTATAGTACAAGTGGTGAATTGCAAAAGTCAATCA
>PRKT01000106.1:293262-304226 GCA_003671525.1 Saccostrea glomerata | reverse complement strand
AAAAAAGCATTTACAGGTTATGTGTACTTCTGTATCAAACGAAACATAAAGTCTTGTACTGAATTGGCTACCGTGTGGACATTTTGCCAGTGAATTTTATATTAGTATATTCCCTCTGCATATATAGATAAATAATTTCTCAATTACGATACAGACAATACATGTATATTTAATGCGTTCATCATAATATGGTGTATATTATTCGTAGTAGACTGAGAAATAAACTTTTAGTCAATACAGACTGATTTTGTGTTCGAAAGTAAACTTCCTTGGTTTTAAATAAAAGGTCTTTTAACATGATTGACCAATAAATACTTTTGTGAAGCTAAAGTTGGGACAGATTGCGGAAGTAAAGCGGTTTAAATTTAAAATCCAGCGTTTGCACTATTATGCATCTGCATATTTATTTAAGGGAGTATGCATTTGGAGATATTGACACTTTTTCTGCTGGGGAAAACAGTAGGAATTCTATGTTATGGTAGGTGTATGATGTTCTTTATTCATTCGAGCTACGATCAATTTACTTGTTATTGTAAATGAGCTGCGCATGCCAAACAAATGTGTCTATTTTGCCATAATATGTGAACTTGATGAGGCACACATGACTGAAGAGAAAACTACAGAAAACATATAGAACATTTGAGGATAAATTAGTTCTGAAAAAGTGAGAAATTATGTCAAAAATTATATTCAACGAATTATATATATATCATGTCAGAAATTTCAGTTAAGTGTTAAGTTTTGCATTATGTCACAACCTATGATGACAGCAGTGCTCAAGGTAAATAGTAGACGCCTCTTATCCGCAAGCTTTTTACTGGAAGTTTTTTATAATCCCTGATTGGTTCAAAATGAAACCTGCCCTTTAAGCCCGGTTTATTCATTTGGTGGTTTATAGGTCCTTAATGATGGTTCAATGGTTTTCTTTAAGTCACCATTAAGCACCTTTATGTACCATTAAGCCATCTCAAAGTCCTTGATGGGTTTATTATAGCTTTATTTTTACTTTAAACCTTGATGGGTTTATTATTGCTTTATTATTACTGTAAATGAATAATTATTAGACACCGGGAGCAAGCCCCTGTGGCTCTTACATGTACATATGTTTAGTGTAGCTATCTTTGGTCTCAGTGACCGAGTTTATGCACGTTGACTAGAATGTCAAATAGAAATGACGATCGAGGAAAAATTATGAATTGAATTAGATTTTGTGTAAATATATATTGAAATAACTTAACAAATTAGCTCAAAGATTTGATATAAGATGCGGAAAAGTGGTTTAATTATGCATGAATTCTTTGAACATCTTATCCTTTGCTCCTGGTTAATATACTAATGATCTATTAACATATTTAAGGCCAGGATTTATTTTATTTTCAGTTTTGCAAACCCTCCGCTCAAGGTTTTGAATTTTCAGAAAAAAAAATAAAGTTTTTTTTTTCTTTCCGTTTATTTTTTTTGAGTCGGGATCGAAATTTCAAATGTACGAACTCGCACTTCCGGTTTTAAGATGAAACGGAAGGTAAATAAAGCTAGATCTGAGAAGATAGCTTGGTTTAGTGTAGAATTCATCGATAAGAGTGCCATTCAAAACGTTTCACCCGTTCAAAGGACAAATAAAATGCTGACGACTTTGCTGCACAATGACATGCTGGTGAGATAATTATGTATTCGTTTCAAAAGTATCTGTCTGTAAATTATTTTCCTCCCCCAGGTTTTAAACTGCCCGTGGTAGCTATTGCATATTGCCAGCGACATTGTTTAGGTCTCTGTTATAGCTTACAGTCTAAGCATCATTCTTCAGAAAAGGGTTGCTTATGCATCAGATGTAATGAATAAAACTATGGGAGAAGTTAAGTCCATTTGAGGAAGAAATAAACAATAACCTGAAGAAATAAAAAAAAAATCCAACTATTAAAAGGCAAGAATATACAAATATATACAGGCATGTAGTATCATTTGTATCAGCCAGAAAAATTATTTTACACTTAATTGAAAAAATGTTCACCCTACTCCCCAATACTCCCTGTCTGTTTTATGATAGGAATTATAATTTTAGGCATCAAGTAAATTTTAGAACAATGTCTACACATTCACCTAACACATATTAAAAAAATGAAGATATATTGAAAGACTTTTAAAGAATTGATTTTTTAAAATATATTTTGATCAACATCACAAAATTTATATAACTGGCCCAAACTGGCAGATGATGAAATAAGCAATTAAATGTTCTACTTTCCTATTTGTAAGCATTATGTGTCCAGTGGTAAGGAGCCTATTAGGATAGCATAAAAAAAGAATGTACAAATGTTAATAATTGATTTATCCAAAAAAAAAATATTTCCCTTTCCTTCGGGACTTTTTTATTCTCATGTTCATAACTAAACCTAAACATAAAAAAATGCTGGCCTTATAATGAAGAATGGGGCCTCTTTCAAAATAGATAATTTCAGGGCTGCTGGGTCAGGGGTACTAAGGGGGTACTTTGACTAAAAATAAATTAATGCTTTGAAATCTGCCCTTTGATAAGCAATGGTGCCTCTTTCAAAATTTGTGAATTTCATGGATTTTGGCTTAAAACACGAACCAAATACAATCGCTGGAAAGTTGTTACATGATACTCAGGTGACCTCTTGTTAAGTTTATGTATAATTATAAATAATTTATAAGAAATGTGGCATCTTAACAGTTTAAATTTTGAGAATTATAATAAATGAAAATATTTTGAGATTTTTTTTTAAAAAACATGGTCAGATTCAACGTCAATTTGTTAATGTTTTGCAAAAAAAAAGATTTCAAATATTCTTTTGTGAAATGTATATTTTTGATTTTCATACGTTTTAACATAAATTTGATATGTTTTGGTTCCAAACTAAATAAAACATGATATCACAATACTTTATGTTCCATTTTGGCTGTTTAGTATTTAGAGATATGTGATCTAAGACATGTTATGTGAAAATTAAGCAGCAAAGATGTGTTTTATATAGATGTTTTAGATAGTTTAAGGCTTATGTAAGGTATTTAAATAAAAAAATAGTTTGACAGAAAATTCTAAAAGTATGGATCAACCTTAATGGTGGCTTGAAGGAATTAACTTCTTTAAGCCACAATTTTATCATCATTTAGCTACCATTAACATCGTGCATAACCCCACATATGGGGGCGCGGAATAGTGACACCAGAGGGTGAAGAATTTGAAGCGGTGTTTGCAAGGTGAGTTAACCTGATTAGCTTTTCTACCGTGATTGAGATAATAATAATTCTATATTAACTTAGGGCGAAACATAGCTTAATAGCTGTCCTGTTTTAATTGATTAAAACCTGATTAAAATGGAAATAAGAAACTAGAGATACTGTGAGCAATGAGCTCACTAAAGGATACTCCGCCTCCCATATGAATATAATGGGGGTGTCAATGTTTTGTCGTGATAAACCCGAAATATGTGTTAGATCAAAAGGTAAAACAGGAGGTGCACAATGGCAATATGTAATAATGATTCTGTGAATGTTTCATAAAATTTCATTCAGTGGTATAAGAGGAGTTGCGGATAAGAGATGGGTACCCAAAAGCGTAACAGACAGGAGGATGGACGGACGGATGTACAGACAGACGGACGGACGAACATAACGATTACTATACACCCTCCTGATTTTAAGCAGGGGGTATAATAAGACCTTAGGAACAAATCATACAATCTATAGTATTACTGATATGTTTTCATTTACAACTGCATAAGAATTTCGTGTACCTGTACTATATACACGTATAAACCTTATTGCATAAATTTGCATTGCTATGTTTGACCTACAGGATAGCTATCACATAAGAGCTGTCATGTAAATTGTTCAACATGTACTATATATATACTTCCGCTCTATTTACTGTAAATGAAAGATATATAGAGGATTTCTATTGTGTGATTTGATATTGACTTTACCTAACGAGTTGAAATGGTGTAAATATTCGCGAGGCTTGCCGAGCGAATATACACCACTTCAACGAGTTAGATAAAGCCAATATTGAATCACAAAATTATAGATGTTCTATTTATCTCATACTTATGTTTAAACAAAATTTTGAGACTTCCCCTGCGGAACTACATGAATAATTTCTAATTAAAATATTGATGACGTATAACTTTGATGACGTATTACCGTTGATGTTGACATGCCTCGAAAGAAAGTAGATTGTTTTCAAAAATTTTATTTTTGCTATCTGCGTCTTTTAAAACAATATGTGGCAATTGCTAGAGCTTTCAATCAAACGAACTTCTGAATGAAAGTAGTAAGGACCATGGGATCGTGAAAATGAACTCTTTGGACGATGCCAGTACAAAACGTGTTAGGCAAGGCTAGGGCCCCCCTAATTTACTAGTAGGTAGGCATACGTAGTAAAATATAGAAAAGCATTGACGAAGATGTTAAAGGAATCTCATACCAACAACTTAACTGCTAGGCTTTAATTTGCGTTTCTTTTAAGGAATGGAGCACTTCTCGTGCAAAAGTTATAAACTCTTGCAAAATCAACAAGATATCTGCAAGAAAGCTAGTGCTAGGATCAACAGATTCACTGCAAATTCAATCAATTCAACATCAAGCACAGAATTGAGCTATGTTAGTTTCACTGAAAGGCGAATGATGGTTATGTTTGACCATAACAAAGAGGATTAACCGAAGTCGTACAGCCTTGACATCAGCTCTGTTCTTGGTTATGTTGCACTCGAAGAAAAAACCCAAGCATGCTTACTTCCGAATCTAATATCGTCCACTCTAGCATAGTCAATCAACAAAGTTCCCAAATAGGTCGGAAATGCATTAATTTGTCAGATTTTGAAGCACGTTCGCCTGCTACTTTCATTGCGTTGTAAACAATGTCAGATGTCATAGCATAAAAGTTTGTTCAAACTTAAAACACACATATTTTACCAAACAATTTGCTAACTGCATAAGTTATATAGTTAAAGTTATTTTTCAGATTGATAATAAAATTTCTATTATCGTTTAAGCACTTAGTGATCATTCTGCAGCAAATTCAAGTTTAAAGATGCATTGCATAGGGTATAAAATTATTTTTTTTTAATTTAAACGAAAATTGGAATTATAAGGATTAAAAGTGCGTCCCACTCTTATTTCCTTTGAATAAAAGGTGAAGAGTTTACACATCCAACAATTTTTAAAAAGAAATTTCAATCCCTTTTTGAATATTCATTATCGTCTTTATAGATGTTCTATCTTATAAACAACCGGCATATCAAAGTACAACTTACTCTGGTTTTGGTTCTGATGCTTATAATGCTGTGGATGGGAATCCTGATACGTGTGCAACGACTGAATCAATTGGTCCTCAAACGGGACGTGACAAGGTTTGGTGGTACGTGGATCTGGGTGACATAAACAGTATATACAGTATAAGGATACAGTTTAGGGACAATGGAGAAGCTTATGGCAAGTCTTAATTAGTATTCTATATTCATTTGTATTTAAGGTTTTGCAAATTGTTAGATACTTTAAATCAACCGGATTATTCCATAAAATACTAAACATCTTAGTAATCATTGAAAAAATTATCTCAATTTTTAAATATTTTACCCGCAAATATTAAACCATTTATGAAGAATATTTCAACATGGATAATCTTCACTTGTAGCAGTTGTTCCGTTAAATTTAACCTCATGTACAATTGTTTTTAAAAACACTCTGTTGGCAAACGTCCAACTTCGAAACTAACTGGTATATTTATTTCAATTTGGCAACTAAGTTATTCATTACATACAATTAAACCATTATATTATATTATATTAAAATATTTAACATTCTTAACTCTAACCAAAAAAAAAATCAACTAGATTTTACAATAAATAATAATCTTTGCTTAAAAAGGTTTAAAATTTTAATTTTCTTCAAGTCTTTGCTACTGTATATTTTAAGCGGAAGAGCTATTTTTCTATATCATTTCTCAGAGGTTTACAAGTCATTTTGCATTATTAGAGACAATGAAGACAAATGTAAAATTATACAAGATTTATTTTGTTGTTGGCATCTAATAAATAATGGATATACATTATTTATTATGCATACATTATGTATTTCATCATTAAACATTATCCATTATGCATTTCATCATCATACATTATGACATTATATATTATGATATTAACATTATACATTTTTGGCTTTATGATTGAGAAAGATAGACAAAATTATACTGGTACTGGGAACAGATACTCAGTATAATAATGCTATCAAATCTATGAAAGCCAAAAGCGTCGCGAAATATCGCCACATGGTTGTTCAAGCAAAGGGAGAACAACTACCTATACCGTAGCAAAAATTTTATTTGATTAATTTTTAAATGACGTCGTATGTTTAAAATGACGTCACGAAAAATCACGTAAATTTGAAATTTCCATGATTTCTAAAGAGACATGTATATTTTACGTCGGTATTTTAAGTAAAAGTCACCGAGCGCAGGTCTAATTAGGCTCATTATGTTGATATAATGTGTAGTATGATAATATAAATGAAATATGTAAATATCGTTCCTGAGCAAACTTGCACTCTATAAATTTTAAAGCTAAAATTGTTGAAATTTTGTCTGTTTTGTCATTTTTATAAAAAATGATATAAAATCGGACTAGTTTGTGACGTCATAAAAAAATAGTCAATGATCAACTTTGAAACTATAATATGTTCTGTTAATTTATATTTCTCATATAATTAATAGAATTCAGCACATTTCAAGAATTTTTCAAATTTTGACCATTCACGGTAGCTCAGTCGGTAGAGCGCTCGCTCCGTGATCGGGAGGTCGTGAGTTCGTATCTCGGCCGCGACTGACCTAGTCGTTAAAGTGGGTACCAACTGTTCCTTCGCCACGCGCTCGGCACTTTGAAGTGAAAGTTGCAGGTCCTTCGGATGAGACCTTAAAAACCGAGGCCCCGTGTCAGCGGCAGGCGTTGGCACGTTAAAGATCCCTCACTGGTCAATGACCCTGAGTGCCGAGTAAAGGTCAAATTTTGAAGCCCTTCACCGACATACGGTGACGTCTCCATAGGAATGAAAAATTCTCGAGAGGGACGTTAAACAATATACAATCAATCAATCAAAATTTGACTTTTGTTGTAGCAAAGATAGGTAATTTACCGCATTTAGTTCTTTAATGTAGATTGTAAGTAGTATTTCACGAAGAGTACACATTTTTAACCTGACCTTGTTAAATGTGTTTAAACCTCAATTGACCATCTTCTCTGTTTCTTTTAGTTCTGAGGCAAAGGGGTAGATTTGCTGGATTTCATATTTATCTCTCAAACTCCACTAATAGAGAAGTCGGATATTTATGTTACAAAGACGGACCAGAGTTACCTCCATTAAATTTTACGACAAACTGTATTGGACATGGTCGATATGTCATCTACTACAATGAAAGAATGAATGGAGTTACGTATCCAGATGGATATCAAATTCAGTCTTTCTCTCAGTTGTGTGAGGTGGTAGTAGAAGGTAAGCTTAAAGTCATGGTTGGCATCCATGTACATGTATCTCTTTAAACGCTAATCACATTTGCAAGCTCCAGCGCTTATAAGAATGTCTTTATATTCAGAAATCCATTCAATCAACGATCCCTATCGGCCTGATGTTTTTTTTTTTTAAACGAAGCATCTTATTCTTAACATTTTAAAACATGTAAATGCATGAGATAAAAATAGCACATTTGAAGTATTGTCAATTTCCTCATTATTACCAATTTAATTAACACTACAAATTCACCGGATTCGAAGCCGTATATACATGTACCAGAGGGTCAGTGTACCTGCAGCGGCATTGTGACGTCTTAATCAATATAGTAAACAACGTTTAAAAAGTACAAGGCCGAAGTCAGCTGTGTATCTGAGCAGGAAAGAAATGTTAGAAAATCTATCCAAGGATCATTTATTTTACATTTTGATGTCTTACCCATACCCACACTAGGAAAGGAAAACATAGAGGTTACAAACTTTAATTTTTAGCTCTACTGGTCAGAGACCAGAAGAGCTTATATTATGCGATAGTAATGCGTCCGGCGTCCGTCCGTCTGTCTGTCTAGCTGTCCGTCTGTCTGTAAACAATTTCTCAAAATGCTACTCCTCCTACAGTTTTGGCCTAATTTCAATATAACTTGGCACACAAGTAGACTACACTAAGATACATAATTCGGTGTATCGGTTTTTGATTTCGATGAACGATGTTGCCGTGGTTACTAAAAATAGAACACTGCGACATTTAAGTCCGGACACGACAAAGTTCGGAGTTTTAGGTACCCTTTCGAAAAGACCTACATTAGATTTTTTTCTATATTTTGGTGGGATTTTTTATTCTGACCTCATCATGTCAATCTCAACTTCCACATTGTAGTAGTTTTCTCATAAACCTCTGTCAAAACCTAAAATCCCATGGGAGAATGGCGGGATTTTTCATCCCACCAAAAATCCCACCAAAATCCCATGGGAGAAAAAGTACTGTGGGATAATTTCTCCCACATGGGAAAAAAAATCCCACGGTTGTTGCAAAAATGGGATTATTTTTCCCACAGGACAAAATATCCCACTTATTGATGTCAATATAGGATTTATCCCATATTTGTGATGGGAGAAATTATCCCACCAGCCTATTAAATATATAACAAATCTGAAATAACCACAATTAGTAACCTTAAGCACCGTTAAGAGTGGTGTTTTATTTCTAGTGCCAAAGAATGTAACATGTAGTATACATGTAGTATTCTCAAAATATTTTTTTTTTATTATCATTTTTTGTTATTTACCCCCAATAAGGCATATTGTCTTGCTACTGATGATTTGTCTGTCCACCATCAGTTGCCATTCATTTTCTTTGCAGTGGTTGTACACATCGAAACGATATTTGTTATACATGTATCTATCATATGAATATCTAGGTCTACGCGGGTTATCTATGTTACAATATATTTCTTTAACTTCTCTGAATGATTATGATTATAATGACAGCTGCTAACATAATTAATTAAAATGATTAATGAATCCAAGATATGTACTTCATAATTCTGACAGTACTTTTTACATGTCTTTCAATTAAAAATGTGTCAAAGTCACAGATTTGTACTTCTGTTATTGTGTTTGATACAGTCATATTTCATTATTTGTTCACATGTAACATGTACCTTTGTTCACATGTAACATGTAACATGCTCCTTCCTAACACTTCTTTCTGATAATAAAATGTATTTCTTTTTATTTACACCTGTTTAGTGTCTGTTGAAAGGTGAATTTACCCAAGGCTCATATACAGCTATACTATCTGTACCAGTTGATATAACTTTGACCATTTACTGATTTATATACTCACTTGCTAGTTGCTTCACTTTGTGTTGAGATGATAATGAACTAATTCAAGCATGTTAAACCAATATCTCAAAGAAATGAATATGAATGAGACTAAATTGATTTAAATGTACGTGAATTAATCCTGAAAATTTAGTCTTTAAATCAATTATTGACTAAAATCTGATCAAATCACCAAATTCTTCTTTCCGAGTTCTTGCATCTCTGTTGCGACAATTCATCAAATGATGTATTATTTTACTACGATTGCCAAGCGCAGTTGAGATCTCAGATGATTTACAGTCAACTCGTACACAAACCAAGTCGTACTTAAGGTTTAAAAAAAAATTGAGGAGTCAACTCCTCTACAAAGGTTTTTCTTTATGTCTCTGATTTTTCCTATACCATTATGCGCAGATTGTCTTTGTTTTCCCGGTGTAATTAAATCTGAGGCATCAACTCCTACATATTTTAATATTGTAAAGGTAATATATTATATAATTTAGACAACTAAAATTTGATTAATAAACATCACTGCAACAAGATATACATGTATGTAAAATTTTACATTTTAACATTAGTCTTCTTTTTGTAAGTGCAAGTAATATATGTGGATATAAATGTAACTTGATATAATGCAGATAAGAAAGTTATCTTAAATATTTCAACAACATTAACAACAACAAAAATAATATTCCAAATTGGCTTAATTTGATTGAGAAAAAAAAAGAAGAAAAAGAAATGTTCATTTAAAGGCAGAGAATTTTTACCGGGTGGTATTTTTATTCCAGGTGAGGGAGGGGCTAATTTTGTACAGGTGTGATTGCCTTGGAGCTAGCAGTCTACCTGCATGAATGGATACACAGTGAAATACCCTAAGGTGTCATTTATATAACTAATTATACCTGTGATAGGGATTTTAAAACAACTTTGAATAAGTAGTAGAAAGGCTTCTCAAGTACCAAGGTATTGAATTATATTTTTTTAATGTTTAATTTAACACCCCTATCCTTTAAAAAAAATTATTATATCATATACTATAAACTGCCTTTATGAGAACTCACCATTATGACTCTTCGAGCATAACATAATTATGGATTCTCCCCATGAAAATTTCAGTCCTTTGATATTTACAAATTATAATTTCAGATTTCGAAAGTTCATGCTTTTATAAGAAAAAAAAAATCCCATACTTGCCAAATTTCATTCAAAAATGAAAAAGTTATGACCATTTGAGAGAACTAAACACACCGGTACGACTGACTGCATATAGCTTTGTTATGGATTCTCCCTATGTAAATTTCAAATCTTTTACAATTTATCATGTAAGATTTACATAGTTTATGCCATTGCAAGAAATATAAAACCAATTATACTTGCCAAATTTCAGTGAAAAAGGAAAAAGTTTTGACCATTTAAGGAAACTGAACACACCGGTACAACTGACTGCATTATTATATAGCCTGGTGATGGATTCTCCCTATGTAAATTTCAGTTCTCTTACAATTGATCATGTAAGATTTACAAAGTTCTTGCCACTGTTAGAAAAATAAAACCATACTTGCCAAATTTCAGTGAAAGAGAAAAAAGTTATGACCATTTAAGAGAACACACCAGAGTACG
>PRKT01000106.1:271819-291446 GCA_003671525.1 Saccostrea glomerata | reverse complement strand
GGGGCTGTACTTCAATGAATATTTTCAATAGAAAAAGTAATGTTGGTATCTTACATATATGCTTGTAACGGAAAATTAATTATGAGGAAAAAAATATTAATTAGAATATTGACCAGATTGAGAAGTTAATATACAGTTGATATAAGAAGATTTGAAACTTCCATTTAAAAAGAATGAATCTACTGCAGTTGGGTTATCTTCTATTTCGGCCTTTTAGTGAACACAAAGTCAATTCGGCATTTTAGTCAACACTTGGTCAGGGTCAAATGAGAGTTTTATAAGAAGACCACCTGCCTGGATTGATTGTCATGATGATGGAAGTAAGAAGTTAACTTAACTAAACTTTATTTTAATAAGGGTTAATTCATGCAGGTTTTTAAATTAAATTGATTGATTTAGCGTGTGCATTAACATCATCCCAATAATGTCCATTGGAATTCTGCTGTCGGTGTCCGAAGAAATAAATTTGTGTACGAGACTGGAGTGATGTAAGTATATTACTAGCCATTACACTGTGCATGCTATGAATTTGATTGGGGGTTATTTCTGGCAAAATGTCTATGTGGTAGATATTACCACATTGAGACTGAAGATTTTTTGGGATGTAAACATTGTCATTTTTTTTATCTTGTTTATTTAGTTAAGGTCTTCCGCGGAAGACCTTCTACTGATTCTGATGGTTAAGATTATTAGGGTCTTCCGCTTCCTTCGGAAGACCCTACTGTTATTCTATTGTTTCTTATTATTCTTTTTTTTTCCTGCTCGATTTTTGACAGGCGATTTCTCAAAGACCTTTGGACTGATTTTTATGAAACTTTCAGGGTAGATACCTTGTAGTGAAACCTATTTAAACCTGTTTTCAATTTTTTGATGCATGCCTTTATTTGTGAGTTATTGCCCTTTAATTGATAATTTTTGATGTCTCGTTTCCACTAAAAATCTCAAGAACGACATAAGATATTTACACGAAAGTTGGAGAACTTGTAGCCAATACATTGTAGATGTGCACAACGATAAAATTATAAGCTGATTTCTTAAAGTTTGGAAGCTATAAAACGGCAAATTTTAGTAATTTTTTTTCTTTGAATTTTTGCTACTTTTTGTGTAATAACTTTTGAACCGAAAATAATTTGTTAAGAAATATAATACAAAAGTTGTGTGTAATTACGAGAGCTTTCATATTAGATTAATGAAAAGTTGCTGGCCCCTATAATTAGGGGTTAATAGCTCTTACACGTTTTTTTCTGATAGCTAAAAATATTGGTATATTATGAAAAAGTTTGACTCAAATAATTTCAAACTTATAAAATCTTGTCATTTGATATAAAAAGAAATAAACTTTAAGCTATATTTAATTGTTTTTTAATAAAACAAATATGTGAGAAACCTTTCAGGTACAAGTTGTCTACTATAGCCAGCCAAGCCTTTACTGCATGTGTGCAGTTTTAGTTGATGCATCTGAAAGATATAGTTTTGATTCGGTGTTTCTATGTTTTCTTTTTATTCAAATAATTTTTAAATGTGGTGATGTACACAACAATACTTAGGCCCTTGTTTAGAGGATTTTTTCAGGGTCTGTTGTTTGTAAACAACGCGCGGCATTGTGGGAAATAGGAAGGTACTAAAGACGCGATGTACTAAACATTGATTTGACCTGATTCAAAATTGTCTGTAAATATTCCAAACAATTGAATTTTTGTATAGCATAATGCGTCAAAGTCATAAAGTCTTTACATAAGTAATTTAAAATACTCAATATTATCATTTGATTAAAAATTAAAACGTCAGGTAAATAGCAGGTCTTTAGTATATCCCGTTTTTTAGTGTGCCCCTTCGAGTCGACGTCGGACACATGTTTACAAACTGAAAATAGAAATGATTTGTGAAGTTGAACATTTTCTCACCATAGAAGCCGTATGTAGACATGCACGCATATTTAATCTGCAGCTACGAAATACTTTGTCACTCCTCTGGAACATGATTCTAAGCAGAATTATCCCGATTCATATATTCTAAGAATCTTGTGTGAATTGTTTACGAGGAAATTCTGACTGTCACATTAACAAGGATGAACACTTTTGACTCTGCTTCGGATTTCCCAGTGATAATTGTATCGAGTGATGAAAGAGCTGACGGCGACATTTTAATGTATGATTGGCTTGGACCATTGGAATGAAGGTTAGAATACTTTTTTTACCTAAAATTTACACTACTGAACATGACAGCTTAGTAAATAGAGCAATGGTATTATTAGAAATACACAGACATACCGATATATTATCTGTTTTACAGTTCAGACGCTCTCTGTTACCCTTGTAAATCCCCACAGCTTTATATTTTATTTTTTAAAGAAATGAGGATGTAATTTCAACAAGTCTGGCTTTCAAAACCAAAAAAAATAATGCAAAATTCCAATACAGCAATCGTACTATTTATCATAGTGATCTTACCCTATAATTCAAACTACACTTACTGTTACAGTATATATTCAACTAAAAATATATTGACAGTGCGACTGTTTGGGTGAGGGCAGATACTTATTCAGTTTTTATTTAGATCAGGCTTGTCAAACTGCATAGACATGCGTAATGGCAAAATTGATCAATACTTTAGGTGACATGATTTGTAAAAGATGTCATAATAGACTTACTGACGCGTGACTGTAGAAGTAAAATTTTAATTCGCATTTGTTATTTTCGCATTAGGAACACAGTTTGATAACTTTGATTCTCATTAATTTGATTCGCATTAGTTTACTTCGTGATAATTTACTGCGAAATAAACTCTCTTTGTGAACAGGGTAATAGACTCTGAAGTCACATGATGTCGTAGTGTAAGTTACTAAGTTAGGCCTACATAATACTGGGGTGCAACAATACACCTACCCCACAGTATGATACGTATCACGGTATTCAGTTCATGATACGTATCATGGTACGTGACATATTGTTTTGAAAAAGTCAGAGGTTTGTCATCATATACTTTAAACTCAAAAGTTTTATCAAATGTTCACTAAACTAACACTGGGAAAGTGATAACATCATTAGACCCATTAAATATGAGGCTGGAAACAGGTTTAACTGCCATGTCTGCAGTTTCATTGACCTCATGTTTCGTGCAAAAGCCATTTTAAAATTGTAAATGAGGAACTAATTTGGATAATTACGGACCGATTGAACCAAACTGTGAATAACAGTTTGAGGTATCGTGAACCGAACCATGGAAAAATAAACCGCGTTATACCGTCAAACGGTTTATCGTTGCACTCTTACTACATAACCAGTCTAAAGCTTGAATATAAGTGCTGATTTTAATGTCAGAGCAATGTTTTTATTCACTTTTTATCTCAATTTATCCATTAATTAAGGTGAGTTTATTTTTTGGAATATTTTGGTAATTAATTCACTGTGGGTCCAAAGTTAAATGAGGAAAAATGTATGGATCAATGTGCAAGTCACAATCTACTTTTGCCAAGGTGTTATCATAAGAGCTCGCATTATGAGCAGGGATTTGTAATGCTGTCTGGACTTGCTATAAATAGATGTTCTCAAAAAGTCTTAATTAATATCATTCTTTATTGACAAAAAAAGGACAAATATTGCTCAGTTAAATTGCAAAAGAAATTTGTTTAAAAAAAATTGTAATAATAGAAAGTTTGCTTTTTTGTATGATAAGACTGCAGGAATGGTTTGTTTGTTTATTGGCGTATCAAACATTTTTCAGTTATTTTATGGTGACACCACTTGGGATAGTATCATCTGCAAATATAGACTTGTACTCAGCACTTTTTGCCTTTGAGAAGTATGGGATCCTTTTTGTGCCATCACCTACCGTGACACAGAATCTTGGTTTATACAGTCTCATCGGAGTAACCTGTCTCAAGCATTAAGCAATGGGATTGGAACCTGCGAAGTAAGGTTCAGCTTCTTACTGATACTTTAATTGATAATATTTATTTGAGAATTTCACTCATTCACTTATAAAGAGATGTTAATATATACTGCTGAAAAGCATCAATTTAGACCTTTACTTAGAACTCAGGGTCATTGTCCTAAGTAAACATGCACTGCCAACTGTGTTAGCGAGACAGCGTGTTGTGTGAATTCCTGTTAGCGTGAAAGTGTGTTGTGTGAATTCCTGTTAGCGTGACAGTGTGTTGTGTGAACTTGCGTTAGCCTGACAGTGTGTTGTGTGAAATCATATTAGCATGACAGTGTGTTAGCGCAACAGCGTGTGGTGCCAACTTGTGTGAGTTAGACAGTGTGTTGTGTGAATTCATGTTAGCGTGACAGTGTGTTGTGTAAACTTGTGTTAGCGCAACAGGGCGTGATGTGTGAACTCATGTTAGCGTGAAAGTGTGTTGTGTGAATTCATGTTAGCGTGAGAGTGTGTTGTGTGTTAGCGCAACAGGGTCTGGTGTGAACTTGTGATAGCCAGACAGCGTGATGTGTGAACTCATGTTAGCAAGACAGCATGTTGTGTGAACTCGTGTTAGCCTTGCGGTGTGATGCATAAACTCGTGTTACCGAGACAGCGTGTTGTGTGAACTCATGTTAGCGTGACAGTGTGTTGTGTGAATTCATCTAAACGTGACAGTGTGTTGCGTGAACTCGTGTTAGCGAGACTGCGTGTTGTGTACACTTGTGTTAGCGAGAGAGCGTGTTATGTGAACTCATGTTAGCATGACAGTGTGTTGTGTGAATTCATCTAAGCGTGACAGTGTGTTGCCTGAACTTGTGTTAGCTAAACAGTGTGTTGTGTGAACTCGTATTAGCAAGACTGCGTGTTGTGTAAACTCGTGTTAGCGAGACTGCGTGTTATGTAAACTCGTGTTAGCGAGACTGCGTGTTGTGTAAACTTGTGTTAGCGAGACAGTGTGTTGTGTGAACTTGTGTTAGCGAGACAGCGTGTTTGTGAATTCGTGTTAGCATGATAGTGTGTTGTGTGAACTCGTGTTAGCCTGATATTTTGTTGTGTGAAATTGTATTAGCATGACAGTGTGTTGTGTGTTAGCGTGACAGCGTGTGGTGCGAACTTGTGTTAGTGCGAAAGTGTTTTTCAGTGTTGTGATGGCGAGCTGTGTGTAAGCCTAATGGCGTTTTTTGTGTCGGTAAGATGGCGCGTTTTTATGAAAGTGCTATTGAGCTTTAGCAAGTGGCCCTATCTGGACACGCCTTGTTATGATTGATCAGTTCTCAGATATTCAGTGAATTACCGGTATTATTGTCACCATGAAATCAGCATTTACAGTTGCAATTACCTAGTAGTAAGTAATTATAAAATATTGCTTTGCCAGTTATAAAAATTATAGTGTTCCAATGATGTGAAGTTACAGTGTGCTAGCATGTTAATTTCAACAGACTGCCACTCCAATGCAACTTGAAACAACACGCTGCTGTGTTAACACAAAACAAAATATCATGCAAACACAACTCTAAACAATCTGTTGAGTGTTAGCTTCACTGTATGTTGGATTCAGTGTGCTGGCAAATTATTACTGACATACATGCTAGCACATTGTCACCTTGTGCTAGTATGTTGTCATAAATACTCTAGCACATTATCCTTAACCCGCTAGTGCATTATTACTTTGCACTTGTATGTTGTCTTATTAGGGGATAGCATAAATGACTGCCTTAATTGGTGTAAACTTCTTTTAATTGATGAAAGAGTACTTTTACAAATTATACACAGAAAATGTGACATCTTAGAACTCAATTTGATAGTCTAATTATCTCATGAATTGCACATTTTATTAGTCAAAGAATTATAAATTAAAAAATTTCAATTTCTTTTGGATAGGTGTGACTCATCTGAATACTGAATTTTGATACCAAGCATGACCATGATTTGCCAGAAGATCATCTGTTTGGATGTGACATGGAATAAACAGCATAGTGAAATTAAGTCAAGTTTTGGTTTGTGAAGACAACTTTTAAACACACTGTGTATCATTTTATAATTTTGATTTGACAACATAAATCCACAAATATGAACATACAATGAAGCGCATTGAAGTGGTAAAATTTTCTGCTCGGATGGAACGTTTTGAGCTATCTTTAGACACGCCCATTTCTTTGGAAAAGAAAAATCGGTCAAATGATTCAATCGAATACCTGTAGAACAGGTATTTCTTAAATATAATAGCCAATGAAATTGACGGTCTACATAAACACCGAGTAAGCACGTGTTCGACTGATACCTGTGCTATGCTAACTCCAATAAACATGATAAAATCGTAATTATGCATTAATTCGTTGCAATGCGTGTTTTACATAAGCGGGAACTCTATACATAGCTCTTTCTTATTCAAAAATCTTCATTTCAGTGTACTTCATGTTGCTTTTGGCGGAAAGTGTGGTGTCCTAAAACATTACGACGAATATTCCTTTCTTGTTTCTAAAGAAATGGGCTTGTCGTTATGTTATATTTGACGTTCAAAACATTACTCAGAACGTTTCGTCCAAATGGAAAATTTTACCACTTCAATGCGCTTCATTGTATCAATTGCTCTCAGTTTTTCAAGTGAAATAGTTTTTGCAACAGAAATACATGTACCAGTAATTACATTGGAATAAATGTTATTTATATAGAGGAAAATAAAACAAACATGATTTTATACACGTTTATTTAAAAGAAAAATTGTCAAAAATATATTCATGTTGTAATTAAAGGTACTTGAAAAAAGAGATCTTGTATACATGGTTGCTATGGCATATAAACAATGAAATATATGGTTGCTATAATAAATGTGTGTCAATGGAATATGTTGGCTGAAAAGAAATTTTATTTAAATTATAATTCATTACTAATTGATATGCAACATAAGTTTCGTATTCACTCTCCTTGACGGCAATGTTTATAAGGTCCGAAAAGTCCAAATTTATAACTATATTTTTTAAACACAAACAAAATTAAACCTTACCTTATTCCTAAACCATGACTGTGAATTTACACTACTTTTGTTTCGTTTTGATTTCCTATTACGCACTTCCGTCTTTGTGGTTCAATACTTTTTGCAGAGATAGCCAAAATAGGTTATATAACCAAGGATATGGATTTTAAATCAATTATGGAAAAACCGTTTTTAAGGTCTTCCGTTTTCCAACGGAAGACCTTCTACTGATTCTGATGATTAATATATTTTTTTCCCTTTTCCTAGACGCCAACTTTGAGGTCTCATATCTCACTCATTTCTCAACGGATTTTTCTCAAATTTTCAGATAGATATCCTCTATTAATTAATGACGCATATATTTGTTTTTCAACATTTGTTAAAAACTGTCAATCAAATGACTGCAAAATGAATTTATATGTCAGTGATTATTCCATTATACATGTATAATGTTTGAAAGTAACCTTTTCCATTGTTTCACATGTTTAGAAAATAGATTTATGTTTCTACTTAATGTTTTTTTCTAGCTTGTATTAATAAAGAAAAATTGTCAAAAATATATTCATGTTGTAATTAAAGGTACTTGAAAAAAGAGATCTTGTATACATGGTTGCTATGGCATATAAACAATGAAATATATGGTTGCTATAATAAATGTGTGTCAATGGAATATGTTGGCTGAAAAGAAATTTTATTTAAATTATAATTCATTACTAATTGATATGCAACATAAGTTTCGTATTCACTCTCCTTGACGGCAATGTTTATAAGGTCCGAAAAGTACAAATTTATAACTATATTTTTTAAACACAAACAAAATTAAACCTTACCTTATTCCTAAACTATGACTGAATTTACACTACTTTTGTTTCGTTTTGATTTCCTATTACGCACTTCCGTCTTTGTGGTTCAATACTTTTTGCAGAGATAGCCAAAACAGGTTATATAACCAAGGATATGGATTTTAAATCAATTATGGAAAAATCGTTTTTAAGGTCTTTCGTTTTCCAACGGAAGACCTTCTACTGATTCTGATGATTAATATATTTTTTTCCTTTTCCTAGACGCCAACTTTGAGGTCTCATATCTCACTCATTTCTCAACGGATTTTTCTCAAATTTGCAGATGTTATAGACATTAATATACTCTATCAGAATGTTGTCTAACATTTCAAAAATTTACTTCCGCTTTTGAGTTATTCCACTTTAAACGAAAATTTATAGGCTTTCATTTCCAGACAAAGGTTCAGAGACCACAAATGCTGGAGCAGAAATTCTACTGATTTTAGATAACAGAAGGATTGAAGTTGTGCACACCGGTTTTTGTTTTTCGATTTCTGTATTCAAAATGGCGTTATATAGGGGTCCAAAATTAGAACGCCTAAAAGAGCGAAAATTTACACATTTTCCATTTTATCTTCTAAATTAAAATAAATTTGAAAAAACATATAGAACAAAATTTGGGCAGAATAACAAGATCTTTCAATTGATATATCGGAAAAAGGGCTGACCCCTAGATTAAAGGATCTGGAGGGGCCGAATGTTTTTTCTAGATATCTCAAAAAGTATTGCGAATTTGTTATACATCAAACAAGCAAAGTTGTTCAAAATCTCTAGTAGAATCTATTGAGATAATCGAAATACGTCATGTGACGTCACTTCCGGTCAAACCGGAAGTAGTCAGAAAATGTATACATTTGCCGTTCTTGACACCTTTTTGGGAAATATTTGTCACTGGAAGCATAAAACTTAATCTTCCGGTCGAACAGGAAGTAGCAAAAATGGCTTACTTTTGCAATTTTCAACTTACGAGGGGTGATAAAAAAGTTCGCAAACTAATTGAATAACTTCCATACAAGAAACAATATTTGGTTTTAATGTTGATTATATTTTAAACTAATCTTCCCCGATTTTAATTCACATCAACCACCGTTCTGCGCATGCACAAATCACGTGATATTGGCGGTCACTTGACCCCCTCCGTAGCGTTCTTTCACAAAATTTGAAAGATTTTTATGAGTTTTATATTTCTTTCCATGTGAGTTAATTTTTATGACAAGAACAGTTCATTTGTCAGAAATGGTCATGTCTCGGGAACAGAATGGGTGGATAATAATATCCTTTCCAAAAATAAGCATGACGACCATTAAAACACATATCTTCTATCTCAGGAAAGACCTTTATTCAAGGTGGATAGAGAATGGGTGCATCCTTTTTATCATATCTAATATGTTTAAAATCTAAAGTAAACGATATCTTAGGTACATTGTATTTAATACTTATATCATTGTTCAATTATTTAACTATATATCAAAGTGCTAACTGGAGGTCTTTGATAGCAAATTGCTTAATTAAAAATACACATCTTTTCAAACTTGCTTTCACTTGGTAAGATGACAAGTATCATTTTTAACCATCAGCCTTCCTTCACTAAAACAATTAATATAGAAATAATTACAAATGGTTATGCTTCTTTAAAATATAGTAAAAGTTAGTTATTATAAGGGAAAGGAACTTAATATAAGTTGTAACAACTTGTTTTTGAACTCTCGATGTATTATTTATAGGTTATATATTATTTCTTATTGAAATGACGTTAACTTTAAATATATTATAGTAAGATGAAAAAAATATACGTACTTGTAAGGAGAGGGCTGTATTTAATCCTGTTTCGTAACTCCTGTAGCACCTGATATATTGTCTAGGGTAGGTGACGTGTGTATAAAATAATGTTCGCTATGCTCCATTAGTATCCTCCATTACACCACCCGGATTTTTTAATAGCCGAAATACAGAGTGTTAAAAGGTTAATTATTAATCTCCATAATTATGTTTCATTACGAGAATGGTCGACTGAAATCATTTCATATTTATTGTTTATTTACCGATCAAAATTTCGAACCCGCTATTCTATATAAATGCACACCAACCTGTAACAATGTATAGTTTTAATGCATCATTGGACCAATCTTACATTATGGTTGAATTATCGCAGTTGGGTTACCTTTATTGGGCCAACAGTGGTTCAACATGAAGTATTGATAGTTCGTTATGTATTATGGGGCCATGCTGTTGGCGTTTTATTATAAAACTGTTGTAATGAGAGAGAATATTTGTTGGGGGTTGGCATCGGCCTTAAGTTGATCCAATACCAAGAATCTGACTTAGCATCATGGGTAGACAACATGCGAACTACATGTAATATCTGCGACTTTTTTTATATGACACGATCAAGCGCAATCATGGCCGATACCTTGCATATTTGCATCCAGTTTGTAAGTATTTATATATATATATATGTATTTATATTATATGTTTGCTTTGACACAGCTTAATTAACGTTTAGTTTTAACGATGTCATGTACAAATCTGTGTAATAAGACACGGGGAAGTGCAGAAGCCAGGTGCTGTAGGGTCAGCACTGTCGAGCACAGGATTAAACGTTGAAAATGTTGAAGTAAAAACATAATTTATTCAGTACTAAAACATAAACTTGATGTTTTCATTTAAAATTTGTTCAATGTGTCGACAAATTTTCTGTAAATGTATTTTACTTTGAATAGTATACACATATCTTTACTGAAAAAGAAACAAATGTATTCAAGTTCAAGCTACTATAATTTTAGAGCTCTAAGTGTTCGGAAAAAAACAGAGCTACTGGAGATTCTACATACCTGTAAAGACATTGAGAACACTATCAAAGAATAGGCAAGGTATACCAAAGACAGGGATGGTAGAGGAAGAAACGGACAGAGAAGAAACTAGAGCCGAGCTCGTTGCAAAGCAACGAGTAGGTCTTCCGTCCTGTTTGACCGGAAGTAACTTTTATTTTTAAAAATAGAGAAATGACGTCTCTAATGATTTAAATCCAAATCTATGATGAAAATTGCAAAAGTAAGCCATTTTTTGCTACTTCCTGTTCGACCGGAAGTGACGTCGACGGACGGAAAATTAAGTTTTATGCTTCCAGTGACAAATATTTCCCAAAAACGTGTCAAGAACGGCATAAATATGCATTTCTGACTACTTCCGGTTTGGCCGGAAGTGACGTCACAGGACGTTTCTTGATGATCTCAATAGATTCTGCTAGAGATTTTGAACAACTTTGCTTCTTTGATGTATGACAAATTCGCAATACTTTTTGAGATATCTGGAAAAAACATTCGGCCCCTCTAGATCCCCTAATTTAGGGGTCAGTCCTTTTTCCATATATCAATTGAAAGATCTTGTAATTCTGCACAAATTTTGTTCTATATGTTTTTACAAAATATTTTTAATTTAGAAGATAAAATGGAAAATATGTGTAAATTTTCGCTCTTTTTGGTGTTCTTATTTTTGACCCCTATATGACGCCATTTTGAATACAGAAATCGAAAAACAAAAACCGGCATGCACAACTTTAATCCTTCTGTTATCTAAAATCAGTAGAATTTCTGCTCCAGCTTTTGTGGTTTCTGAGCCTTTGTCTGGAAATGAAAGCCTATAAATTTCCGTTTAAAGGGGAATAACTCAAAAGCGGAAGTAAATTTTTTAAATGTTAGACAATATTCTGATAGAGTTTAATAATGTCTAGAACGTCTGAAAATTTGAGCAAAATCCGTTGAGAAATGAGTGAGATATGAGGCCTCAAAGTTGGCGTCTAGGAAAAGGAAAAAAAAAGAACTAGATACGATCTCGTTGCGAGCAACGAGTGGGTCTTCCGTCCAATTCTTGATGAGATGAGATAAGATTTTGATTGAGATTTTCATTCTAAAATAATGATTTTCCACAATCTGTAAAAAGACACTGGACATTAAAGACTTAAAAAATCGGCTTTTGGCCCCTAACGGCCCTTAATTTTAGGAATCGGCCCTTTTTAACCATATCATTTTTAAGCTCTTAAGATTTTGAACATTTTTTGTTCAACAACTATTCAGAAATTCTTTTTCGTTTTTGAGCTATTAGCAAAAGAAATAATTAGAAGCCGACCATTCAACTCCTTAATGGGGACGTTAAACAAAAAATTAAAGGTTGCATATTCAGAACATTATTTTGAACATCTTTTGTTCAATAATACTTATCAAAATATTTCTCCCTTATTAGATATAAAGCGTCAAAGATTTAGCATTCTGGCCCCTTGTGGCCCCTAATTATGTACTATGAAACATAAAAACAATAATATATAGTTGTAGATGGTTGAGATAAATATCTTTGCTTCAGTAATGTATTACAAAATATTAACTGATAAAGAGATATCGATTGAAGATTTTTGGCCCCTTTTGGCCCCTTTTTTCAGTGCCCAGCCCCTTTTTCGGGATCTCATTTTAAAGCTCTTAAGATTTTGAATATTAACTGATAAAGAGTTATCGATTGAAGACTTTTGGCCCCTTTTGGCCCCTAATTGGAGTGCCCAGCCCCTTTTTCGGGATCTCGTCTTAAAGCTCTTAAGATTTTGAACATTTATTGTTCAACAACTATTCAGAATTTTTTTTTCGTTTTTGAGCTATTAGTAAAAGAAATATTTAGGGGCCAACCCTTTAACTCCTTAATGGGGACGTTTAGCAAAAAATGAAAGGTTGCATATTGTTCAGAACATTATTTTGAACATCTTTTGTTCAATATTGCTTATCAAAATATCTCTCCCTTTCGAGATATAAGCATCAAAGATTTAGCATTCTGGCCCCTTGTGGCTCCTAATTATGTACAATATGACATGAAAATCATAATATATAGTTGTAGATGATTGAGATAAACATACAAGTGTAAAGTAATAATGCACTAGCAAGTTTAGGATAATGTGCTAGATTATTTATGACAACATACTAGCACGAGGTGACAATGTGCTAGCATGTACGTCAGAAATAATATGCCAGCACACTGAATCCAACATGCAGTGAAGCTAACACTCAACAGATTGTTTAGAGTTGCATGTGTTTGCATGATATTTTGTTTTGTGTTAACACAGCAGCGTGTTGTTTAAAGTTGCATTGGAGTGGCAGTCTGTTGAAATTAAAATGCTAGCACACTGCAACTTCACATCATTGGAACACCATAATTTTTATAACAGGCAAACCAATATATCATAATTACTAACTAAGTAATTGCAACTGTAAATGCTGATTTCATGGTGACAATAATATCGGTAATTCACTGTATATCTGAGAACTGATCAATTATAATAAGGTGTGTCAAGATAGGGCCACTTGCTAAAGCTCAATAGCACTTTCATAAAAAGGTGCCATCTTACCGACACAAAAAACGCCATTAGGCTAACATACAGTTCGCCATCACAACACTACAAAACACTTTCGCACTAACACAAGTTCGCACCACACGCAGTCACGCTAACACACAACACACTGTCACGCTAATACAATTTCACACAACAAAATATCAGGCTAACACGAGTTCACACAACACACTATCATGCTAACACGAATTCATAAACACGCTGTCTCGCTAACACAAGTTCACAAAACACGCTGTCTCGCTAACACAAATTTACACAACACGCAGTCTCGCTAACACGAGTTTACACAACACGCAGTCTCGCTAACACGAGTTTACACAACACGCAGTTTCGCTAATACGAGTTCACACAACACACTGTCTAGCTAACACAGGTTCATGCAACACACTGTCACGCTTAGATGAATTCACACAACACACTGTCACGCTAACATGAGTTCACACAACACGCTGTCTCGTTAACACAAGTTTACACAACACGCAGTGTCGCTAACACGAGTTCACGCAACACACTGTCACGCTTAGATGAATTCACATAACACACTGTCACGCTAACATGAGTTCACACAACACGCTGTCTCATTAACACAAGTTTACACAACACACAGTGTCGCTAACACGAGTTCACACAACACACTGTCACGCTTAGATGAATTCACACAACACACTGTCACCCTAACATGAGTTCACACATCACGCTGTCTGGCTATCACAAGTTCACACCACCCCCTTTTGCGCTAACACACAACACACTCTCACGCTTACAAAAGTTTACACAACACACTATCACACTAACATGAGTTCACACATCACACTGTCACGCTAACCCAAGTTGGCACCATACGCTGTTGTGCTAACACACTGTCATGCTAATATGATTACACACAACACACTGTCAGGCTCACGCGAGTGCACACAACACACTGTCACGCTAACATGAGTTCACACAACACGCTGTCTTGCTAACACGAGTTTATGCATCACACCGCAAGGCTAACACGAGTGCACACAACACACTGTCAAGCTAACATGAGTTCACACATCACGCTGTCTGGCTATCACAAGTTCACACCACACCCTGTTGCGCTAACACACAACACACTCTCACACTTACAAAAGTTTACACAACACACTTTTACGCTAACATGAGTTCACACATCAAGCTGCCACACTAACACGAGTTTACACAACACACTGTCACGCTAACATGAATTCACACAACACACTGTCTCACTAACACAAGTTGGCACCACATGCTGTTGCGCTAATTTAACACACTGTCATGCTAATATGATTTCACACAACACACTGTCAGGCTAACGCAAGTTTACACAACACACTGTCACGCTAACAGGAATTCACATAACACGCTGTCTCGCTAACACAGTTGAAAGTACATGTTTACTTAGGACAATGACTCTGGGTTAAGTAAAGGTCTAAAATGATGCTTTTCAGCAGTATATATTATCATCTCTAAATGTGTGAATGAGTGAAATTCTCAAATAAATATTATCAATTAAAGTATCAGTAAGAAGCTGAACCTTACATCGCAGGTTCCAATCCCATTGCTAAATGCTTGAGACAGGTTACTCCGATGAGACTGTATAAACCAAGATTCTGTGGCACGGTAGGTGATGGCACAAAAAAGTTCCCATACTTCTCAAACGCAAAAAGTGCTGAGTACAAGTCTATATTTGCAGATGATACTATCCCAAGTGGTGTCACCATAAAATAACTGAAAAATGTTTGATAAGCCAATAAACAAACAAACCATTCCTGCAGTCTTATCATACAAAAAAGCAAATTTTCTATTATAACAATTTTTTTAAACAAATTTCTTTTGCAATTTAACTGAGTAATATTTGTCCTTTTTTGTCAATAAAGAATGATATTAATTAAGACTTTTTGAGAACATCTATTTATAGCAAGTCCAGACAGCATTACAAATCCCTGCTCATTATGCGAGCTCTTATGATAACACCTTGGCAAAAGTAGATTGTGACTTGCACCCCAGATAGCAGGATGTTATTGGACCTTTGTTGGGCCAACAACGCTCCTTATGTTGGGCCACTGTTTGAATTCAACATTGGGCCATCGGTAATTTGCTCATCGGCCCTCAATCAAACCAACTTGTTGGCTTATTGTTGGGCCAATGTAACAGTTAATATTGGGCCACTGTTGGGCCAATGTATTATTTCAATATTGGGCAGACGTCACTTTTGTACAATTGGGCCATTGTAAGCAACCAATATTGGGCCAACGGTAATTTGCTCATCGGCCCTTAATCAAACCAACTTATTGGCTTATTGTTGGGCCAATGTAACAGTTAATATTGGGCCACTGTTGGGCCAATGTATTTTTTCAATGTTGGGCAAACGTCGTTTTTGTACAGTTGGGCCATTGTAAGCAATTAATGTTGGGCCATCGGTATTTTGCTCATCGGCCCTTAATCAGACCAACTTGTTGGCTTATTGTTGGACCAACGAACGGATATCATTGAGCCATTGTTGGGCCACTTATTCTTTCAATATTAGGAAAACATCATTTTTGGGCCAACGTTGGTTTGTATCTTATTGGCTCTCCATCATGACAACTCATTTGCTCTTCACTGGTTGGTCATTTGTCCTCAAAATTGACAAACAAATATATACAATAAGGTTAAACTAGTTTTGTAGTACAGTTTAATGGTAAAAGCCCTTTAATACTATCTATATATGCTATGTATGCTAGATTAATAGTTTAATACATATTCTCAATATTCTCATAGAATTGCCATCAACAAGTATTTCATTGTAAGTAGCTCTACATTAATTAAAAACTGAGAAAAACGAAATCAAAATATAAAATTGAATTATAACATACTTTAATTTTATTGCTCAGTGCATGAAGAAAACATTAATAAAGAATTAAAAGTGGATGCTCACTTCAAGCTATACATGTAGGGTTACTTGACTGTATAATCCCTCTCTGATGTAAATTATGCACAAGTTCAGTAAATTACAGTTATCAATAAGCACGTCTAACAAATAAACAAAGCCCTCCTAGCTGTTCTTAAAATAATACTAGAATGAATCCCGTCATTTTGTTTACTTACACAAAAAATGTTTCTGGCATCTGCATCGTGTTTATAACCGACAAACAGACACAAAAAAGGGTAGAACTACAGGAATGTCACACTATATCACACAAAAAAGTTAGGCATTGCCACTTTCCATCTGATCCCTCTCCTAAGTCTCCATTTCCTCTTCCCGAGTCTCCTCCTCCCCCTTCTTTTCTTCTCTGTCCGTTTCTTCCTCCCTTATCCCTAGCTGTCCTTGGCATACCTTAGCCATTCTTTGATTGTGTTCACCGTGTCTTTTTAGAATCTCCAGTAGCACTAAAATTGTAATATTTGGTACTTAATACATTTGTTACTTTTCTCAGTAAAGAGTTAACATACGATTAAATTTACAAGTATATCACTATATGTTTAAGCTGTCAATTAAGGAATACCCGGTAACCGTCTTTTTTGTTTCATGGTGTGTTTAAGTGATTAGCTTGCGTTATGAAGGCATTTATGCATAATATTTATACGCTTGATATCATCATCAAAACAATTTTGATTCAATGTTGCCCCATATAAAATACATGTATTGAATTTCGTTACACGGAACAAATTTTAAATGAAAGAACCCAATTTATTTTTAGTACTGAATAAATTTTGTTTAAACTTCAGCAAATTCAACATTTTCAAAATGTTTGATCATGTTCTCGACGTTAAGTGTATATAAGTAAATTAAGTGGTAGACTTCGGAAATGTATTCTACTAAACACAAATATCAATTTAAATAAGGAGCAAATTATTAATTGTTGTAACTGTATCAAAACACATTTTTATACTTTCATTTATTTTTCTTGTATATAAACAAAAAATTTAATCACTGATAATTTATTTTGTTTCGATATATTATGAGAATTTTAAATTTATTTTAGCTAGCTTGATTTTTCAAGTAGGATTGGTTGTCGATTTATCTCTGATTGTAGAGACGATCAGATTTGTCAATATACAGATTTGTAACAATTAAATGTTTATACACATTGGCCCAATGTTGGTCCAATATATCGGACCAACATATGACCAAGGAGCAAAATGACACTGGGCTATCAGCATTTGCCAACATCGGCCCAATGTTCTTGTTGACGTTTCGCCAACAATATCGCATTCATTGGGCCAATGTTGGCTTGACGTTGGGCCAATATCTGTAGAAATAACACTCTACATTGGGCCAACGTTGGACCAACATATCGGGCCAACATTGGGTCGATGAGCAAACTTAAATTGGGTCAATGCCATTTGCCAACATTGGCCCGATGTAACCGATTACACTGGCCCAACGTTGGCCCAATGTTACCATGCTATCTGTACAGTGTTGACCCAACAGCACCTGGCCTCTGCATTCCCCGTGTCTGATTTACACATATTTGTACATGATATCGTTTAAAAACTAAACGTTAATTCAGCTGTGCCGAGGCAAACATATTATCAATACTTACAAAGTGAGTGCAGATATGCAAGGTATCAGTCTCATTACGCTCGTGTCAGATTAAAAATGGCGCGGATATTACAAGTAGCCCGGTTGTTGTCTACCCATGATGCTCAGTCCGATTCATGGTATATTGGGCCAACGTAGGGCCGATGCCAATCCCCAAACAAATATTTTCTCTCATGATAATAGTTTTATGATATAATGCCAACAGTAAGCCCAAAATTAGCGCACTATTATACATAACCAGCTATCAATATTCCATGTTGGGCCATTGTTTGCCCAATCAATGTAACCCAACATAGATAATAGAACCATAATGTAAGATTTGGCCAACGGTGTTCTGCTATCTGGGTTATTACAAATAAATAAGCATATACACAATTAAAAAAAATGGAATAAAACACTCTTTGGTGCTTGATCACTTAAGTGCAAAGTTAAAATGTTGAAAATATCATATCTAAACAAAAGCAGTCATCCAATGATAAGCATTGACATAGAAAGTCCTCTTAATTATTTCAGAATGTACCAACGTTGTCCCAACGTAAAGCTCAGCAGCTAATTATAAAATTGACACCATAAATTAGTTGGTAGTATAATAATTGGGCCAACATTGGCCCAATATAAATATCCCATCTTTGAAGACCTAAACAAAATAACACTAGTCTTGTGTGTATTACAAACATTGGGCCAACGTTGGGCCAACATACTACTACCAACTTGATAGGACACGTTCTTTAAGGGTGCATTACAAACAATGGGCCAACGTTGGGCCAACATACTACTACCAACTTGATAGGACACGTTCTTTAAGGGTGTATTACAAACAATGGGCCAACGTTGAACCAACATACTACTACAAACTTGATAAGGCGCTTTCTTTAAGGATGTATTACAAACATTGTGCCAACGTTGGGCCAACATACTACTACCAACTTGATAGGACTCGTTCTGTAAGGGTGTATTAGAAACAATGGGCCAACGTTGGGCCAGCATAATACTACCAACTTGTAAATACACTTTCTTTAAGGGTGTATTATAAACATTGGTCCAACGTTGGGCCAACGCCATGATCCTTCCTTCTTTGGTAACTAAAGTGAATGGAATTTGCTTACGTTGGACCAACGATGGGCCAGCATAGGGATTCCGTCATGGTCGAGAAGGTTGACTTGGTAACATTGGTCCAACGTTGGCCCAACGTTGTTCCCCCAACGCCAACCATACAACCTTTAACAAATGTTGGCCCAACATAGTCATGCTATCTGGGACATTGATCCATACATTTTTCCTCATTTAACTTTGGACCCACAGTGCTTTGCTTCTTTAAAGTAATATACGCTATGCTATAACGTGCGCCATTTTAAAATACGGCTGGAAATTCATATATTTTGTTTACCAATAAAAGTTACGAAAATGCTGTAAATTACACCATTTAAATAAAATTCGTTATAAAGTTATCAAATTATAATTATTTATTATCCTGCAAGGAGAATAATATCTATTTTTAAGTAAATCCACCACGTGACGCCGTCGCTACTTTTAGATTGATAAACAAACACGGCGTCAAGAAAACGAGGTAAGCCCTTTGAGAAACAACTCACTTTTGACATGGATGGCGTGTTACTATTAATATAACTTATCTTTAAATGTAATCAGTATCAACCATCTATACTCTGTTATGACGCATATTAACCTTTTATTAATAATCGTTGTCAAAATGCAACGTGCCTCGTTGTCTATAATTTCCCTTGGACATACGTGTCTATATTTAGACCTACTGTTTACGCACTTCCTTTATCAATATTCATGAAAAGACTGAATTCTTGATTGCAGATATTGCTTTATTGTTCTGTTATTACAACGAGTTTTATAGTTAAATTTTGTGGAAATATTATTTTTTCATTACACTTTATGTGTTTCAAATCATTTAATCATTTTGTTTCACATACAAATCGGCATCCATACGGCGTATATTACTTTAA
>PRKT01000106.1:209169-270264 GCA_003671525.1 Saccostrea glomerata | reverse complement strand
AAAGTGGGGGGCCAACCATCCTATCAATGAACATTTACTATAGTAAAGGTTATGTTGGGGAAAAAAGTGGGGGGGCCAGGCCCCCCCTGGCCCCCCCGGATGCTACGTCCCTGTATTCAAGCTTTAAACTGGTTATGTAGTAAGAGTGCAACGATAAACCGTTTGACGGTATAACGCGGTTTTTTTTTCTATGGTTCTGTTCACGATACCTCAAACTGTTATTACAGTTCGGTTCAATCGGTCCGTAATAATCCAAATTAGTTCCTCATTTACAATTTTAAAATGGCTTTTGCACGAAACATGAGGTCAATGAAACTGCAGCCATGGCAGTTTACATGGTTAAACCTGTTTCCAGCCTCATATTTAACGGGTCGAATGATGTTATCACTTTCCCAGTGTTAGTTTAATGAACATTTGATAAAACTTTTGAGTTTAAAGTATATGATGACAAACCTCTGACTTTTTCATAACAATATGTCACGTACCATGATACGTATTGTGAACTGAATACCGTGATACGTATCATACTGTGGGGTACGTGTATCGTTGCACCCCAGTATTATGTAGGCCTAACTTAGTAACCTACACTACGACATCATGTGACTTCAGAGTCTTCAGAGTCTATTACCCTGTACACAAAGAGAGTTTAAGGTTCATTGATACTCTGATAAGAGAGATAACTCTACAGATAAGAAAGATAACTTTCTGCAGACATTTTCTCATGAAATACAATGATTTGTCATGCCAGAGTTTACAAAGTATTACACTTCGGCCGAAAATAGCGTCATCTTGAGTGATGACACTGTCGGATTTGACAACTGAACAATTTGAATCACGGATTTCATTTTATAAATTTATAAAACAAGCGTTTTAATAGGTTGATTAGGACCCGCCCACTCTCGTGCGGTATTCTTTGCCTGTATAAGTTGGAGAGCGTCCAAGGGCCTAGTGAATGGCCATGTTTGATTGTCGGGAAGCGTTGTTGACTTTCTGAAGAAAAAAACACAAAAAGCAAACAAAATATAAAATAATTTTAGGATGTGATTTATACGTTACGTAGACGGTACATGAATATCATTCGATGGCGCACGGTATTTCATTTTATCCTACATGTATTTCTGCCGATTTACGGCATTTTACATTTTATAGGTGTTTGTTCTGTGTGACTTTTCAGTGCATTAAAAATCTTTTGTTCTCCATGTTTTAGTCACAAGTGAGCTATTTCTGATTGACAATATCTACGTGGTTTTTGGAGACCAGGTATTCCAACAATCTATTGGAATTCTATTGGGTACCAATTGCGCTCCGTTATTAGCGGACCTATTTTTATATTCATATGAAGCAGAATTTGTGCAAAATCTTATGCGTGAACAGAAGAAAACACTTGCTGTGGCCTTTAAATTAAAAATTAAGGAAAAAAAGTAAAGATCTTCACAGGGAGAAGTTTGTCCATGGAACTGATGTCACCTTTGATGTTTCCGGGGTCTATGTTTGCTCTGCTCTTATTTTGTATTGTTTCATGGACTTTGAGATTGAATACTGTTCGTTATCTCCATATCCTTCTTCATTGCAAATACAAACAAAATTAAAACGGGGGTAATACTGTAAATTATGCGATTACCCAGCTGATAACGGACCACTTGTTATTCAGTGAAAAAATATAAATTCATAGGTGGTTAAAGACGAAAAACATAGGATTTATTCAAAAGTTTACTGTCTTATTGTCACGACTGTCAAAAATACCATATTATGTGTGCTACTACATACCCATTTCAACCGTCGTCATGGCAATAAACATGCTGACTATAAAAATATAAATCCTTGTGCTTTTTTTAAGGAAGTGCAATTTTTACTGTTACGGCGAATGTTATTCAAATTAAGAAATATCACTTTTAATTCATGTTAAAAATAAATAATGTAACAACATTTACCAAATCTAAGTACGTTTAATTTTATTGATGAACTGAAGAAAAAACGAGACATGTGGCCCGAGGAACATGCATTTGATACGAACATGACATGTATTCAGTCAACTGCTGCCAGTTGTGGAGCATCTTATTTGAAGATCATTATACAGATAATACCCACACTCACAATAATTTACTATGGTATCACGTAGGTCTACTAAATACTTAGTGCAATTAGTACCACTTTTTTGCCCGTTTTCTACAGCTGTTATACTTTCTTGGAAACATTCCATATCTTCGGCTTCACATTTGAGAAAGTGGGCGGGCCTATAAAAAAAAGCACCAATCAGATTCTTTGTTGGATTTTGCAATTGAAGATCAGTAAGATTCAATCGGATTTCAGTCAGATTCATCAGTGTCGTCACTTAACGCATCACAATATCGGTCAAGGTGTATACTTTCGAGAAAGATTTGCGATAATACTATTAATTACAGCATGGGATGTCCAAAAAGATTCACCGTTTCCTTCCTGGCTTTTCTGGGTTTTCTGATTCTGTTTGGCTTTAGGACTGTTATCACCATTATAATGATCTACGTCATTAAAGACAACGACAATAACAGGGCAACAATATATAAAGAGGTGAGCTATTTTTCACATTATATCATCACTCTATAATTCACAATTACACAGACATTTTGATATCCTTCTGCTAACAATTGGTAATACACTTTTGTCTCAAAATTCCATTTTGCAATTTTAAATAGGACAAGAAAACAAAACTCTGTGTTAATATCATAAAGGTAAAATTATATACATGTAGTTTCGACTTTGAAACTGATTTTAATTTGAGTATATTTTAGTGCACCATCAATGGTACAGTGTTTGACCTCCATTTAGACTGGAGTGTGGCCACTTCTCAGTATTTTAACACGGCCTATTTTGTGGGGCATTTCATCTCCCAGCTGCCGGGAGGAATCCTAGCTGCCCGGTTCTCTCCAACAAAGTGAGTCAACTCTCTGCCACCACTGGTTTGTTCATGTTAAAGTCTTCCTGAAAAAATCTTATCGGACGTAAAAATTTGCAGTCTTAAATGATGTTATGTATATCCATATTAAATTCCTATCCAGAGTGAATATTTGCTACAATTAACTGATTCTCCGCTTGTTTTGTTTTTCAACTGAATCATTCCAAACTGGAATTATCACATAGTACGAATTATATTTTATAACATAATAGTAGTACATGTAATTGCATCATGTGCGTAGTTGTTTTGACCTATCAAAGTATTTGCACAAAGGTTAAACTTATTATATCAATCCTAAATCAAAAAATAAACATCTGAGACACACAGTTTGTTCCAACGGTTTATTTATCTCTATTTTTTTATTATTTGATAAGGTTGTTAATATAAGATATGCATGCGTAATTAATTCACAGACATTCTCTCTAAATATTGCGATATTTCCTGACGTTCAGTAGTGACAATTCTGACAAATGTGTTTAAATACTCTTTATCTTTTTAAATTATCATTTAACCCACAAATATAATCAATTTTATTTTATTGTTCTTTTCTTGAATAAACAGACAGGGGACTATTTCAGCAGAAAAAAATCTCATATCGTATATGTTTTTATTAAATACGTGTAAATGTTTCTGCTAATATCCAAACTCGAAAATGGATATTTTTAAATGTTTTCGGATATATCATAAAGGAATCATGTATTCATATATTATATTGTTTTACACGGAAGTTTTTTCTACTTATAGATTGTTCGGTGGAGTGGTATTTATCAGCGGAGGGTGTTTCTGGGTTTTAGCATTTTTAATGAAGTATAGTCCAGTAGTGGTGTTTGTAACTAGATTTATACAAGGCCTTGTAGAGGTATATATTGTCTATAAATGAACAAATTAAAATAATTATTCATAAAAACATCTACGAATAAAAAGACATCAAAAACTCAATGTATGAATATATATGCGATTATTATATTTTAAGGGTGTATGTCAGCCTGCCATGAGTTCTGTGATTTCCGCTTGGGCTCCAAAATCAGAACGAACAAGAATTGTGGGATTTTCTTTCTCAGGTATAATTTTCCCCAGTAAAATTAAAGTTTTGACATTTAAAGTAAACATAAATGATTCATTTTATGAAGCGAAAACCTCCTTTTAGGTATCTATCTGAGCACCACAGTGGCATCTGTAATTACCGGGGCGACCACGTGTTACGTCAGCTGGAATTCCGGATTCCTCATTTACGGTAATAATGTCTTACAGCAGGTGGATTTCATTATTATTTTACGACATTTATGTCCATGTTAAGATCAGAGTTCTATATTAGGACACAAAATAAATTTGATATTCTTTGTTATATATTAGTATAATTATTATGGCTTACGCATTGGACACATCTCCATATGTTTCATGAAATATTTGAGGTTTATTATCATTTCTACATTCAAAAGCAGTAAAGTCCATGTAAATTTCAAATTGCTTTCTAAGGCCTATGAGAGTAAATAATTCTCAGAAAATCAATTAATGATCGAAAGCAAAAGCTTGTCTGTAATTGATCTAGATGAATAATTCGGTCTAGATGAATCTTTACACAATTAATTTCTCAAGGTTTCATATTAAGTCTCTTGATTGTAAGTTGCATGTAAATATTGCACATCACATCAGAATTTATAAAGCTTTTTCGATTTTAATTCTTTTTGTAATTTTCACGTAATTCAGAGACCGATCTGCATTTACCTTCCGTGTTTAGATAACCACATTCGTATTAAATCATCAAGATAGTTGATCTTAAGAATCATGGAATCTCTCCATATAATCTCTTCATATTCATTTGGATTGCATGACTTTTAAGTTATTTTTCATCAAATATATCCAAAATATCTTGAACTTGCTATCTAGAAATCTCACTTTCCATATCTATAATATCACTAACAGACCTTTTACATGTATCTTACTTAAAACTTTTCAAACATTGAAGAACATAAAACGGTGATTGTTTCAGAATAGCTTTGAGAGTACAATATAATGATACTTGCTTATAGAAAGATAATCACTTAAAAAAATAGCTAATACTCTCCAACTTTAAAAAATGAACACCGTCTTTGCATGTCTCATGCTGTGGATTTTACCTCCTTGTACAAACGGATGAACAGTTTTGTTTGCTAAAAACTTTTTTCACTTAACTGGTTGAGAAGCCACCACTTGCCGGTGGAGAGCTGCGAATTTACACATAAGGCCTTTGCACAGGGAAGGATCTTGTTGGTAACTTTGCTGGATTAACAAAGTATATATCATTAGTTTTACAGGTAGTTTAGGCATTGTGTGGTCACTGTTTTGGCTCTGTACGATTTACGACAGTCCAACACTTCATCCCTCTCTGGACGAGAAAGAGAGTCGCATTTTCGAGGAAGAAGGTTCTCATGTTCAAATTGCATCTGCAGCTGTGGTGAGATTTCCATAATTTAATGCAAATAATTTACTTTTTTAAAAACATTTCAAAAATATTTATGTAAACAATCGTCTTTAATACAGGCTAGAAACGTTCCTTGGAAACGAATTTTTTCATCCCCTTCTGTGTGGGTATTATTCCTCCTTAATTTCACACGAGCTTGGATTGTTGCCACGATGATGACCGAAACACCTCAGTATTTTGCTGATGTCTTTAGACTCAATGTGGCATCGGTAAAAAAAACTTTATTATACGATGATTATATATACATGTATACATATATTTTATTTAATTTAAATCCCTTTATTATTTCAATTTTAAATACGAATACGGCAAAAATTAAGTAATCTAATATGTGATTCAAGCATTATGTGTCCCGTTACAACTGTTGATTCCAAATTCCAACTTTTCTTCTTTTAAGATTGGATTCCTGACAGCTTTTCCTCCAGTTCTGATGACTATTTCTATCATATTTAGTGGAATCTTTTTTGATAAATTAATCAAAACAGAAAAAGTATCAGTCACATTTGGCCGAAAATTGGCAATTTCAATCGGTAGGTAGGGAATGCCACTCTATGCATTTTATTAAATTTAGACATACGTGTCCTATATTCTCTTCTCATGTATTCATTTATTTCAGAAATAATCGGATTAAATTTCATTTTTCAGGGTTTGGGTCTGAGGCTGTCGCTGTCTTGGTCTTGGGTTTTGTCAGAAGTTATTCAGTAGCGTGTGTCCTGTTAATTGTAGGAGAAGGAATGGCGGGAATAGCAACTCCAAGTAATAGTTAACTGATTGGTAAAATTTGCCCACCACCACCCTTCAATGATGTCCTTTTATACAATTTTGACCTACGTTTTACAAACTTTAACCTTGATCATAACTTTTGAATGGTAAGGGCTAGCGCCTTCATAATTCCCGTTTGTAATCTTTAAGACAAGGTCATTCTTTAGAATCCAAGAACCTTGACCCTTTAACCTTTACCCCGGAAGTTGTCCTACCTTTAAAAACGTTAACCTTGGTCATAACCTTTGAACAGGTGGTTTCTTGTGAAAAGGTCTTGATTTAGGTACCAACATATTTGATATGCATTTGAGAAAGCTTAACCTTCGCTGTGTTGCCATACGGGGGCATCAGTGTTTCACAAACATATTTTGTTTCTGTTATCTTTGATAAGAATATTTTATCGAATGCAACATGTATACCTGACGTATCCACATCTTTAACTTCAGCGTTTGTTCTCTTTCATTCTAAAAAAGTTTATATACACAATTAAGTAAAAAGAACTTGCAAAAACTAATGATTTTCATGAATTACAAGCATTTGTTAATTACATTAAAATGAATTAGTGGTAAACTGTCAATTAAATTGACCTGTCGTTATTTTTGTTGGTCGCTTTGAAGTGATATACGAAAATTGTTACATTTAATCTTAATATCAAACAATGGTTATGTAAACGTCCTCTACAATGGCACTTTCTTGTACAATTAAGTAGCTTTGAAAATGAGTGAATATTTTGCTCTATTAAGAAATCAATGTAGAACCTTGAGAATAAACAGCTGCGATTGACATGTGTTATTAATTTTTTTTCTGTAGGGAGCTGTGGTGAAATAACACTCATGTTCATGCATTCTTTTTCCAAGATTTCTTATAAGAAATATCTTAAGTGCTTCTATATATATTTTAGTTTCTTCGCTACACTTTGAATTGGTACTGGTATTCAACAAAACAATAAAACAAAAATTAAGATTGATTTACATTTTTTCCCTAACATTTATGGCTTAAAGTAGCAGACTATATTTTAGTGACATCCTAACGATAAATTCACATAGACTTCCATGTATAAAGTTAAATACTTTCGATGATATTGGTATAAAGTATAATTATAGCCACAACAATCTTAGAAACAGACAACCCAATCTTTCAGTAATTATAAAATATATATCATTATCATATTTACCAGGGCAATAATTTCTCGGAGGGTAATATCTAAACTGGCAACACAATCTTTCAGTGATTATAACAATATAATATTGTGATAATTACCAGGGCAATAATTTCTCGGAGGGCAATATCTAAACTGACGGTGATATTGGTGGTATGATTACACCTGGGCAGAATTTCTGTGGTGTAGTTGGATAACAGGCTGCTGTAGAGACTCTGATCTATGACGGAAGGTTTAGTCCCTGTAGGAAAAAGTACAGTATAAACAATGTAGGTATCAATTAATAATCTGATAAACAAATGGGTCATTTTGAGTATAGGTCTAAAAATCTATGTGTACAAAACCAACTAGTATGATATAGGCAATGTCTCACTATAATTGTCAAAGAAAAGTCATTTGATTTGGCAATAATCAACATTGTATGAACTCGGTTTCAAATAAAAAAAAAATGCTACAATGCCATCTAAATTACTAGTAAACATTAAACAAGCCTACGATCAACTGATCAAAACTGTGTATTATTTTAAGGACAGTTAAAATATAATTTAAAAAAAAATAAATGTAAGAATTAAACGAAGATATGATGCATGCAATGACAAAACAATGGAAGTCCCAATTCATCGCAATAATATCTGACAAACAACAATGGACGCAATGTAATCTACTTCCTATAGTTATCAAATGAGAAGAAAATCAAATTTATATTTTTAAAAAAATCTTACCTTTCAACGTTGAAATTAAAATTAAGAAAGAAATAGCTTTTTCCATTTGACTCCAAATTCTTTAATTTCTCTACAACTTTCTTTATTCTGCTACTGTTGAAAACGACTACTGTGAATTTTAAATATCCAAGACATTGGCAGTCATTCGTTAATGACCACCCCGCTTGTATCTTTTATTTGTTGCCAATCAGTAACATTTAGGGTTTATTATCGGGTTTCGATCAATAACTTGTAAACAAATTAAATTATGTTGGGAAATGCATTTGAAATGGGTTGAAAATATTACCTTACTTTTTATCTTGCAGTGAAAATAGCATTAGGATAATATCAAATTTTAAATCAGTTTCTTTCGGTCTTATATTCAATTAATTAAATACGTCCTACTTTGAGAATTTCAAATCCACATTGTATTCTAGAAAAATCAAGAACATATTATTAAAATAATTTTAACCGTATACGATCTCAGCTTGAATATTGCTGTGATATGGTATTCGATACTATCCCTCCCTTCCACTCCCTCCCTTGCCCCTCTCTGTATAGCTGATCACACTTTCATTATAATATTATGTTATTATCTAGAAAAAGAAGATGTGTTTGTGAAACACTATATGCACCGCATGGAAACAGAATTCCAGAGTGGGACGTAGACAAGTGGTAAACACTTATCCTTAACAAAGCAATAGTTATGGGTATACACTTACCCTTGTCCATAATATGCAACACAAAGACATATGCTGATTAAATACATGTATGAAAATAACATATCAATTAAAAAAAATAGAAAATATATTATACGATTATTTGATTTACAATGCCTGGATAACAATTGTTCATTTTTTAGTCATGTACATAATTATACAAAAATTATACATTTTTAAAAAAGAAACTCAAGTTTTTCTTAAATTTTTAGTTTATTGTAAATGCTGTGGAAATATGGTCATGTGCTCAAAAAAGCCGATTGCATTTAAAATTTGAGATTTAATTCTTATTCGCACTGTTTTGCAGTTGTCGCTTTTATTCAAAACAGATTTGGAAGACCAGAATTTCTTTATGTGATGAAAAACCAAAACAATATACCTTATTAACTTATCATTATGTAGTGAAAGGCTGATTGGAGGACGTTCATAGAGAACTTCCATTTAGGAGCATTGCAAGGCATTGTAGTGCAATACAAGAGGGAAATTTGCATTGCAATTCAGATCTATCTCTCAAAGAAGCACTAAGTCTCTTCTTGTACAGCGGAGGAATTTGCCCACCACCACCCTTCAATGATGTCCTTTTATACAATTTTGACTTCGCCTCAGCAAAAGGTTTCAAATTTGCATAAATGAAGTCACTTCTTATTGAAGTTAGATAACTCCACTTAATATATCCCTTTGATTTACACGCATACAAAATTGGTGGAAAACCTTATCATATCTAATGTTATTAAAAACCCAATTAGACCCAGTACTTATAAATGGACATTTCTCTTATTTTCATTCAAATTTTGTCAAAAATTAAAATGCAGTTTTGCAACAACAATATAATTCTTAGATGAAATTTGATAGGACATCAGCTTTTTGGAGTCCTTGAACAGGTAAATTATCATCTAGACTAATTATTTACTTGCACGGATGGCCACTGGAAATCTTATGATATGAAAACTGAATATTTTTTCATATGCAATGTAAATTACTTTGAAATTCCTAGGTGCAATTTTTCACAATCAGAGTTCAGATCTGGAGAATAATAACAACAGAATATATTTTGTTGTATAAGATCTCTCCACATGTTTCAATAAAAAACTATGGAACAAAGAGAAGAAAATAAATTTGCAGAAACTTGATATCAACGTTTTAAGAATATGTTTTTGGGATGAAATGTGATGAATACACTTAACCATGACATAAATACCCAAAATGTAACTGTTAAAAGCTCAAACTTGCGCAGTAAACTAATTCAAATTAAACTAATTCGCATTAAATTCTCCGTGTGGACGCTAAGAGAATTAAGCTAATTCACAATAATTTCACGTTTAATTCAAATTAAACTCTCCGTGTGAACAGGGCATTAATTTACACTGTTTTGCAGTTGTCGCTTTTGTCCAGAACTGATTTGCAGGACCAGAATATTCCACGTGTTTCAAACAAAAACCATGGAGGACATTAATTTGTTTTTATTTGCAGAAACTTGAAATCAACGTTTTAATAATATGTTTGTGGGATGAAATGTGATGAATATACTTAACCATGACATAAATACCCAAAATGTGAATGTTAAAAGCTCAAACTTTAGCAACAATTCAATTCACCCCCCCTCTCTCTCCTTGTTTGATTGATTGATTGATTGATTGTATACTGTTTAACGTCTCTCTCCAGAATATTTCACTGATATGGAGACGTCACCATTGCCGATGAAGGGCTGCAAATTTAGGCCTTTGCTCGGCACTTACGGCCATTGAGCAGGGAGGGGTCTTTATCGTGCCACACCTGCTGTGACACGGGGCCTCGGTTTATACGGTCTCATCCGAAGGACCGCCCCATTTAGTCGCCTTCTACGACAAGCAAGGGGGTACTGAGGACCTATTCTAACCCGGATCCCCTTGTTTGAAAGTTTCATTAAATTATTATTTATCAAGTAGATATACCAGTATTCACAATATAATATCTTAAAGCGGTTTTCAGTCGAATATGTTGAATGTATTGAAATAACTTGGTTGACGTTAGATTCTGCACTTTTAGTAATCATTGACAAGTTGGATTAAGGACCTGCAAATACCCTTTTATTAACCAATGTGCGTAAACTGTTTTTACCAGGACTGGAAGTAAAAACAGTGCATAAGGTATAAAAACAATACAGTCGACATATTTCCAGATTCTTCATCTTTTCGCAATATTCAGCAGTTTGTAATTTGTAAACCAAGAATCAACCTACATCACTCATTTTATTTTTATAAAACATCTATGTTTTATAGAAAACTGATTTTTAAAAAAGTAGTCAAATAATGCCAATTGCATTTCAAATTTGAGGTTTATTTCATATTCGCACTGTTTTGCAGTTGTCGCTTTTGTCAGGAACTGATTTGCAGGATCAGAATGCATCGTGTGTTAAAAAACCAAGACAATATACATCGTGGACTTTATCATCGTGTAGTGAAAGAGTGATCGGAGGAAGTTCCCAAAAAACATCCATTTAGGAGCAACATTGTAGTGCAATACAAGAGGGAAATTTGCATTACAGTTCAGAACGTTCTCTCAAAGAAGCTCATAATCTCTTACTTGTAAAGCGGAGGAATTTGCCCACCACCACCCTTCAATGATGTCCTTTTATACAAATTTTGACTTCGCCTCAGCAAAAGCTTTGACTTACATGCATACAGAATTGGTCGCAATTCTTATCATATATGTCATTTTAAACCAAATTAGTGCTAATAAATGGCCGTTCTCTTATTTCCATTCCAATTATATCAAAATTTAAATGCAGTTTTGCAACAATGATAGAATTCTCAGATGGATTTTAATAAGATATCAGCTTCTTTGGAGTCCTTGAACGGGCAATCAGCCAAGAGTTTACAATGAATAGCGGACGGATAAAAGGAGTGAGTTTTTCTCATCGTATTATTACGGTACCGCTAGACCTTTAATCCTTATTATCTGGACTAATTATTTACTTGCATGGATGGCCAATAGGACTCTCATGATATGAAACTGAATATTTTGTCATATGCAATGTAAATTACTCCCAAACTACTAGATGAAATTTTGTAACAATCAAAGTTCAGAGAATAATACTAACAGGCCTGAGGGAATAAGATCCCTCCACGTGCCTAAAAATACACAAACAAATAGCAATGCTAACATATTTATTTAATAATTTGCTCTTTTGCAGAAACTTGATATCAAAGTTTTAATTCTGTGGGATGACAATACTTAAGCATGATATAATTACACAAAATATTAATGTTTGAAGCACAAATTTAAGGAACAATTCAATTCATTTCCTCTCTCTCTCCTTCTCTCTTTCTGTCTATCTCTCCAACTGTTTGAAAATTTTATTAAATTTAGATAACTCCACTTGATAATGTCCCTTTGACTTACACGCATACAGAATTGGTCGAAATCCACATCATATTTAATGCCATTTTTAACCCAATTAGACCCTGTGCTAATAAATGACCGTTCTCTTATATCCATTCAAATTGTGTCAAATATGCAATACAGTTTTGCAACAAGGACTAGAATTCTTAGATGGATTTTAATAAGATATCAGCTTCTATAGCTTTCTTGAACGGATAACCAGCTGAGAGTTAACAATGAATAGCGGATTGCCTTAAGGAGTGAGTTTCTCTCATCGTATAATTACGGTACCGCTAGACCTTTAATCCTTATGGTCTGAACTAATTATTTACTTGCATGGATGGCCAATAGGACTATCATGATATAAAAACTGAATATTTTGTCATATGCAATGTAAATTACTCCCAAACTACTAGATGAAATTTTGTAACAATCAAAGTTCAGAGAATAATACTAACAGGGAATAAGATCTCTCCACGTGCCTCAAATACACAAAACATGAAACAATGAGAACATTTTTAATAATTTGCTCTTTTGCAGAAAATTTATATCAAAGTTTTAATTCTGTGGGATGACAATACTTAAGCATGATATAATTACACAAAATATTAATGTTTGAAGCATAAATTTCAGGGACAATTCAATTCATTTCCTCTCTCTCTCTCCTTCTCTCTTTCTGTCTTTCTCTCCCTTTCCAACCGTTTGAAAAAAATTTTAAATCATTATAAATTTAATAGATACAGATACATTTACAATATCTCTAAAAGAAGTTTTCAGTCAATTGTATTGAATGCATTTAGCAACAATGCAATCTCTTTCTCTCTCTTTCTCTCTCTCCCTCCCCTTGTATGAAAGGTTTATTAAACTGAATTTATTAATCAAATACATGTAGTTATATTCACAATATAATATCTATAAGAGGTCATCAGTTCATTGTGTTGATTGCATAAAATTTGAGATTTATACTTTAATTTGGACTGTTTTGCACTTGTCGCTTTTGTTCAAAACTCATTTGCAGGACCACGATTCATTATGTGATAAAAACCAAGATAGGTTGTCTTTATCGTTGTGTAGTGAGACTGATGTTGAGGAAATTCCTAGAGAACTTCCAGTTAGGAACATTGCAAGGCACTGCAGCGCAATAAAAGAGACCTTCTTGTACTGCAATTCAGATTTTTCCCTCAAGGAAGCACAGGAACTCTTCTTGTACAGTGGAGGAATTTACCCACCACCACCCTTCAAAGATGTCCTTTTATACAAATTTTGCCTTCGATTCAGCAAAAGGTTTTGAAATTTGCATAATTGAAGTCACCTCTTACTCAAGTTAGATAACTCCACTTGATAATGTCCCTTTGACTTACACGCATACAGAATTGGTCGAAATCCACACCATATTTAATGTCATTTTAAACCCAGTTAGACCCTGTGCTAATAAATGGCCGTTCTCTTATATCCATTCAAATTGTGTCAAATATGCAATACAGTTTTGCAACAAGGACTAGAATTCTTAGATGAATTTTGATAGGACATCAGCTTCTATAGCTTTCTTGAACGGATAACCAGCTGAGAGTTAACAATGAATAGCGGATTGCCTTAAGGGGCGAGTTTCTCTCATCGTATAATTACGGTACCGCTAGACCTTTAATCCTTATGGTCTGAACTAATTATTTACTTGCATGGATGGCCAATAGGACTATCATGATATAAAAAGTGAATATTTTGTCATATGCAATGTAAATTACTCCCAAACTACTAGATGAAATTTTGTAACAATCAAAGTTCAGAGAATAATACTAACAGGGAATAAGATCTCTCCACGTGCCTCAAATATACAAAACATGAAACAATGAGAACATATTTATTTAATAATTTGCTCTTTTGCAGAAAATTGATATCAAAGTTTTAATTCTGTGGGATGACAATACTTAAGCATGATATAATTATACAAAATATTAATGTTTGAAGCATAAATTTCACGGACAATTCAATTCATTTCCTCTCTCTCTCCTTCTCTCTTTCTGTCTTTCTCTCCCTTTCCAACTGTTTGAAATTTTTTTTAAATCATTATAAATTTAATAGATACAGATACATTTACAATATCTCTAAAAGAAGTTTTCAGTCAATTGTGTTGAATGTATTTAGCAACAATGCAATCTCTTTCTCTCTCTTTCTCTCTCTCCCTCCCCTTGTATGAAAGGTTTATTAAATTGAATTTATTAATCAAATACATGTAGTTATATTCACAATATAATATCTATAAGAGGTCATCAGTTCATTGTGTTGATTGCATAAAATTTGAGATTTATACTTTAATTTGGACTGTTTTGCACTTGTCATTTTTGTTCAAAACTCATTTGCAGGACCACGATTCATTATGTGATAAAAACCAAGATAGGTTGTCTTTATCGTTGTGTAGTGAGACTGATGTTGAGGAAATTTCTAGAGAACTTCCAGTTAGGAACATTGCAAGGCACTGCAGCGCAATAAAGGAGACCTTCTTGTACTGCAATTCAGATTTTTCCCTCAAGGAAGCACAAGAACTCTTCTTGTACAGTGGAGGAATTTACCCACCACCACCCTTCAAAGATGTCCTTTTATACAAATTTTGCCTTCGATTCAGCAAAAGGTTTTAAAATTTGCATAATTAAAGTCACCTCTTACTCAAGTTAGATAACTCCACTTGATAATGTCCCTTTGACTTACACGCATACAGAATTGGTCGAAATCCACATCATATTAAATGCCATTTTTTACCCAATTAGACCCTGTGCTAATAAATGACCGTTCTCTTATATCCATTCAAATTGTGTCAAATATGCAATACAGTTTTGCAACAAGAACTAGAATTCTTAGATGAATTTTGATAAGACATCAGCCTCTTTAGCTTTCTTGAACGGATAACCAGCTGAGAGTTAACAATGAATAACGGACTGCCTTAGGGGGTGAGTTTCTTTCATCGTATTATTACGGTACCGCTAGAATTTAATCCTTATGGTCTGAGCTTATCATTTACTTGCATGGATGGCCAATAGAACTCTTATGATATGAAAACTGAATATTTTGTCATATACAATGTAAATAACTCTCACATTCCTAGATGCAGTTTTTTCACAATCAAAGTTCAAAGAATAATTATAACAAAGTATAAGATGTCTCCACGCGTTTCAAACAAAAACCATGAAACAATGAGAAGAAATTAATTTGATTTTTTTTTTTGCAGAAACTTGATGTCAACATTCTAAGAATATGTTTGCGGGATGACATGTGATGAACATAATTAACCATGACATAAATACCCAAAATGTGAATGTTAAATGCTTAAATTTTAGTAACAATTCAATTTCTCTCTCTCTCTCTCTCTCTCTCTCTCTCTTGCTGGACTCATTCTAAATATGTAATAATTGATAATGTTCACTACACTTTAAATTTACTAGTATTTGTGATCGTAGGCATTTATACCTGTCGTTTAATCCAGTTCACTAATATGAGAAAAAAAGTATTCTTAAGCCAAAATAAAAAATATAATAGAATATAAATTTGTATTTAAAAGACATCATAGACAGAATACTCGTAAAATTTACTTTCCATAGCACTGATCAATTGTAAAATTGTTTTATTTTTGCAAGCCCCTCCCTTAAAAACTAGTTAAAGTGATAAAAAAATTTAATGTGTCTTTTTCACAGATTTGAATTATATATTTATTTTTATTAGCTAGATCGTTATATTCACTGTGTTTCGTTCAGTATACGTTTAGAATCGCGGGGAACGAAAATCCCTTTGCTGAAAGCATTAATTCATTATAAGCAGATTCGCTTTAAATAAATAATATACAAGGGATTCTTAAATAATGTCAATCTAACCTAAATCACATATAGCAATATAAGCAACCCCCGAATCTTTTTTTCTATACGCGTAGTACATTCTGTGCCCCAAGTTGAGTTCCGAAATGGATAGGTGACAACTGTATTGCCATTCAATTTGTTATTTCTATAAAAAATCCCTTAACCCACAATGGAGTTGCAATTTGTTCGGACACGAGGACCTTACTGTATATCGCTGCTGCAGGATATTGTTATTTTAAAAAATAGAATTTTTCGCTTTAATTTATTTATAACGATAAACAAAATAGATCCAAATTTTAGTAGAGGACCATATTCCTAACTCCACACCATACAGAATTATAGGATTTCACGCTCTTAGCTAACACTTTACAGAGTACTGGTGGTTGTTACTCTAAAGACAGGGAAGAGGATCTTACAATTTGTAAGTTGTTTTAATTAACATCTCCTTTTAAAAATTAATTAATATTCTTTCACCAAAAAATAAGTGATAATCAAAGTATATCAGGTATGTATACTAAGAAATGTAAATCCTATTTCTTATGAATATGAGTTTTCAATTGTGATCAAGTAGTTTTGTTTTCTTAAAAAATAATTTGATAAAAATAAGTTTTCAGTCATTAGTGTCCCCCCTAAAAAATTTAGAACTTTTTAATTTAAATTCTTTAAAACTGAGAAATTGTAATTTTTAGAAATATTAGTATAGTTTCCTTAAAGGAATTCATATGTTTGCAAACTCGGTTTTCATTCTTCTTATTACATATGCAGATTATTATTTTATTTATTGTTATTTGCCTTTTGTCTGCAAATTGAAACATACATGTAGATATTTGTGCTTTTTGAAAATGAATCCTTATTCATGTAAAGTTCTTTAATTTTAGATATTTTAGTGAAAATTACAGAATCAAGAAGAATTAACATGTAATCAATGACGAAAGTTATTTTTTTCTTTTTACTGTAATTAAAATTAGAAGCTCTTGTATATAAATGATACTAATGCACTTGGAGAAATACGTGAAGATTTAAGTTCCCTCTCAATAGCACCCTCGACATATTACTGCGTTTATTTACATAATAGATAATACTTATTTGAAAAAAATATACCAAGAGATAAAGATTTAGCATAATAAAAAAGGCTCAGAATGATGAAAGGACAACAAAAACATAACAAACAAGCTTTTTACATTATATTCCCGCGTAATCTTTCTGTAACCATTCATAAAAAAGTTCATACTAGATATTAACTCGAATCTTTTATTCCAATACGCAGCGTCTGTGTAAATATAATCCTCACGCTGGCATGTTCATTTTCTGTTGAAGATTTTAATCTCCCTTTACATGTATTTATTTATTTATTTATATACTTATTTAGTACATGAGGTCATGACATGAGGTAGTAGGGAGTGTGTGAGCGAGAAAGTGTTGCGAGTGGGGGTGAGAAGTCGTGAGAGAAAGAGAGTGGGCACAGAAAGAGAGAGGGGAGAGAAAAAAGAAAGGGAGAAAGAGAGATTCGAGGGAGAGAGAGAGAGAATCAAGGGAGAGGGGAGAAGGAAGAAGAAAGGGGAGAGAAAAAGAGAAAGGGAGGGGAGAAAAAGTTGGGAGAAAGGTGGAGATTTTGAATGGAGGAAGAAAGAGAATGAGGAGTGAGAGAGTAGAGAGCAGAGAGCAGAAAGGTTTAAAGAGTATAGGGAGGGGTAAAATTGGGAGAATAAAAAGTAGGAGAGAAAGTGGGGAGAATGGTGAGGGAATTGGTGAAAGTAGGGAGAGTGGTGGGGAGTGGTGGTGGAGAGATGGGATGTGTGAGAGAGTCAACAAAAGCAACAAAATCGCCAAACACAAAAACGGGGCGGGGGATGATAACTAAACAAAGAGAAACCAAAATGGAAATTAAAATACACTTTGAATGAATCAAGGTTCTCATTTTTTTCACTCAATCGACTTATCTTTAAAATTTTATATTTTTTTTAAGGAGCTGTCATAAATTGTGTGTGACATGGGATGTCCGAAGAGAATTATTGTTGGTCTTTTAACTTTTCTTGGATTCCTCATTTTCTTTGGCTTCAGGACAGTGTTTACCATGGTTATGGTCTATGTTATCAAAGAAAACGACAACACCGGGGTGTCCTTGTTTGACAAGGTGAGAATAAAGCAAATACCTTGTTGTACTACAGCTAGAATATCATTGTTTAGAGGTGATCAATGTTTGGAGATTCCATGAGCTGCTTCAACCCTAAATTTCACATTTCCATGAACGTTAACATTTTTCATGTATATTTTACAAGTTTCCCATTTTTTTCAAGTGCACCTTGAATGGTACATCTAATGATCTACAATTAAATTGGAGTGTATCGCTGTCCCAGTACCTCAGCACGGCCTACTTCCTCGGATACTTAATAACGCAACTACCAGGAGGATATTTAGCTGTACGGTTTTCTCCAACAAGGTATTGTGATTTTTTTTTAAAATTAAGAATAAAATTTCAAATTAACAAATTTTATTAGAGGAAAGTATTTCCTCCAAATAAGATATGGTCTGGCTTTTTAAAAATCTTACAATCCTAATATTTTGTTTTCTAGAGTGTTTGGAGGAGCCATTCTTATAAGCTCGTCCTGTTTCTTGATAATGGCATTTTTCTTGAAGTACAGTCCAGTTGTAGCCTATGTTGCTAGAACTATCCAAGGACTTGCAGAGGTATATGTCACAGATGCTTTATATTTTTTGATTTACAACGGAAATTTTCATTGGACTTTCTTAGATATATAACTCATTTTACAGGGCACGTGTCAACCCGCCATGGGTGCTGTGATGTCATCCTGGGCCCCGAAATCGGAACGAGCGAGAATGGTGGGACTGTCGTATTCAGGTATTCTTTTAATTCACGCAGGCAGAAGTCTCTTCGAAGTTTCATTACAAAAACATTTGATATATACTGGCATTTATAAAGATTTTTATGTGATGATGTAGAGGGCTGCCCTCTAAAGTTTAATAAACGCTTTAAAACATTTAATTTAAACACACTTCATCGAAAGCAAGCGTGAAGAATTCGGAAATAGGTTTAGATTTGTTTCTAAAATTTTACAAAAAAATCTATCAAAACATTTTTGATATTAAAATGATTGCACTATTTTACATCATTTTATTTCTAGAATTGTAAGAAAAGAATGGCTTATGATAACCAATATATATACATTGAAGGTATTTACCTGAGCGCATCACTGGGATCTGCTATAGCGGGAAGTACAACATGTTATGTCAGCTGGAATGCTGCACTCTTTATCTATGGTATAAATCTGAATCTGATGGTGGATTTGCAGACAATTTCATTAATATTTCAAACAAAATGAGAGTTCATAATTTCAAAAAATAAAATTCCAAATGATAGACATATTTTAAAAAACAGATGCAAAATACAACGGGTATAAAATATTTGAAAAATGTATAAATACATGTATGTCCTGCGACTGATAAAACGTCTAAATAATAGATTTTAATATTCAGTCATTAACTAAAACATTAATGTACACTTTATTATGCAGGAGGCATGGGTATTCTTTGGTCGTTTGTTTGGTTTTGCGTGGTATATGACAGTCCACTGATGCATCCTTCATTGAATGAAAAGGAGAGAGACATATTTGAGAAAGAAGGTTCCAATATCTTAAAGTCTTCCTCAGAACTTGTAAGAATCCATATTATGATGAACACTGATTTTAACAATAAACAAAATATGCAAAATTAATCTGTTTTTAAAACCCATGTATTTTCTATTTATGAAGGCTAAAAGTGTTCCTTGGCGGCGGTTATTGACGTCACTTCCTGTCTGGGCATTGTACCTAGCCAATTTTACCAGATCCTGGGTCTTTGCCATGATCATTTTTGAAATTCCACAGTATTTAACGGATGCATTTGCTCTTAATGTGTCAACGGTAAATATGGAAATATTGAAATTCCTCAAGAGCTTAAAATTACATATCAGTTCTGAAAGCCTCAATAAGGCACATCTATAAGGTAAATGGTTCTTAAACAAAATTAAAGGATACTTTTGTGTTAAAAAAAGATGCATTTTTTCTTCTTCCAGATTGGATTCTTGACTTGTTTCCCACCAATTCTAATGACTGTGTCTGTAGTATTTGGAGGAATCTTCGTGGACAAATTAGTGAAAACTGAAAAAGTTTCAATAACTGTTGGACGAAAATTATCTCTTTGTATAGGTATTTGATTTATTTATCTGAGGTGTCTTAAACTTGTGATTCTTTTCATCCACACAACAAATAAATAATATATTGATTATATTTCTATATATTTTCAAGGTTTTGGATCAGAGTCCTTGTGCGTTTTAGCTCTTGGTTTTGCTAGAGATTACACCACAGCCGCTGTTCTTATAGTAGTTGCGGAGGGACTAGCAGGGCTGTCTATTGCAAGTATGTTCAGTAAACTCATTTCACATTTTATCAAATTTAACCCATGCAAACATTTTACTATTTAGTAATATTCTAATTCTAGGTTTTAAAGTCAATCCCGTTGACTTAGCCCCTCAATATGCCAGTGTTTTGACGGGGATAGTGAGGTCTGGGGTTCTAGGGGCTGCCATCGGTACAGCAATTGCTGGGGCTCTCAGAGAAAAGGTAAATTATAATTTTTTTTACTTTATTTTTCAAGAGAAAAGAGTTTATTAACAATGTTTAGTGTAATACCGAAGAGCAGTCTTAGTTAAAAGTCCCTTTCCTTGACAAAAGCATTTCATTGATATCAGGTTAGGCCTGTTACTTTTTCCAAACTTGTTAAGCGATGAGACAAAGGTGGGTCATTTTTATAAATGAAACCATAACAATTACTTATTCTTTCATATTATTCTATCTGCAATTTTGTAGCAGTCAGACCCAGAGCGATTTGTTAGTAAATTTTAATTTGTACATCTTTTTATTAATTCATAAATTATTTTTTTTTGCCCTCTAGAATGCAGAGTCTTGGTACAGAATCTTCTTCATCACTGGATCAGTACATTTATTTGCTGTAATATTCTACTCTGTGTTTGGATCGGGACAACAGCAAGGGTGGGCTCAAACAGAATATACTATGTTTGACATACCGAAAGGGGATTCAGTGTATGGGTCCACCGTCATATCACTCGAGAAAACCAAAGCCAATCTAGCAGGGATCGAGAAATCTAATACTGTGGAAAATCATAATGGCATTATTCCCAACGAAGATATTCCAGACAAAAAATAGGTTGTTATTCAGTGCACTAATTTGATACGAATAAAATTTCTAAAATATATTTTTTCTAATTCAATGTTTAAAATGCATGTGATTATATTTTGTTTTCCCGTGAACTTGTCATACAAGAACTTTTCATGTGCTTAATTGTTTTTTTTTTTTAAAGATAAATATTCATTGCCTCAAGTATCTCTTAAATTTATAAAATAAAGTTAATTCAATCTGAAGATGGACACATTACATCAAGAAAGCGCTATTAAAATGGGATATGAAAACTGTCATTTTTTCTTTTCTTGTTAACTTTTAAGACCTTATCTTCATTAAGGAGCCTTAAGTTGACAGCATAAATGTTGTGCCTTGTTATATGTAAAATGTTCAATCTGTATTCAATACTGTCTTTTTAAAATTGGTTTAGTTTTTTAATCATTCTGTTTTCATCGTAATAAAATTTACTATTGTGTAGTATTACTATTGTTCTTTTTTTTGTTCCACTATTTATCTTCTAACTGATAAAAGATTTAATTACTTTCTCATCAATTAGTTACAAAAATTCTAAAGAAGAAAATTTGCCTTCTTCCTGCATTGACTATAGGGTGAATCAAGTGTGCTAGTGGGCAGTGCAATAGTCTTTATTTACTTCCTTTTTATTATGTTTCATGAATTCTCAATAATATGGAACAAACATACATGTATGAAGATTGGCAAAGTGGTGTGGTCTTAGTCATACATGGAAACAATATTTTGTTAACAATATACTAGTAGATACGCAATAAACATTGTTACATGAATGACAATTTCAATCCTTCAAAGAAGCCTTATAGGTGTGCAGCTTCACCCCCTTTCAACTGCAAGTTTCTCGTACACACAATATAACCATCGGAAATTGTGCAGTGATCTTGACGTCAGCAGAAAATTTTTGGATACAAATAAAAGGACCTTTGTTATAAAGTTAATTGTAAATATTGACGATAATTTTAGATTAATTTTTTTCTTTCTTTGTTTAGACAGAATACAAGATATCGAGTTGTCTCTTGGTATCTTTTCTGCATAACTTACGGAAAAGGTTGGTTTTTAATTTTTTTTAATATATAGCTTCATAATGACCAATGTCCTAATTCAACCATACTTTCTAAGTTTTTGGAACTTGTGTCAATAAAATATGTTTAAAATAAAAAAAATAACATTTCTATATTTAAAAAGATCGATACGTGCAATCTTTTATGATAAAAAAAAACGCGGATGCAAACATTTTACGTTAGTGAATGGATTTGTGTTTTCTATTAATAAAATATTATAAATAATGGCCAAAAGATAAACTAATGAGAAAGCATTTACTTATTATAACATTTTACTTAACAGATTAAGAATGTATAGTGATAAAAAAAATAATGAGGCTTGAAGTATTCATAGTCTTATTCCCATTTATGATTAAAAAAAAACACGCCATAAGGGGTGAATTTGACATCAATTAACGTTGTTGGCAAAGTGAAGTTATGAAGTGGTGCTTAGGATGCAGATCTCCACGTGATTCAATTTCAAGTGTTTCAAGTAAGGATATTTAATTTAATAATCAAGAATATGTTTTCACCTTGATCAGTCTAGTTAAATAGATTTTCGCATCCACTACCCCTTCTTATGTGATAAAGGGATTGGGACACTTCTAATTCTAAATAGATTTTCAGTAACTTGGTCCTTGAGTTTCTGTACAAACTCAAAACCTAGATTTTTGTCACTCATCTTTTAATCATAAGCATCTTTATGAATTGTTTGTCGAAGTTCAGTTTTCGTAATATAGTACTGTACTGTCTCGAAACCTAGATTCTGTCACTCAACTCTGAATCATAAGCATCTGTTGAAACTCGGTCGAAGTATTCAACTGTATTAACCGGTCATCGGTACTAATAATTATCTATGTTTCTCGTAAACAAATAAAAGCCGAGGTTTTACTTTTGGCGTATAAAATATTGCATTTATTTATCAGTATATACAGATCTCAATTAAAGCTTTTAAAGCTTGTGGCTGACAATGAATTAAAAAATGTATATGAACATTCCTAAATGAAAATTTATTTATACTATGCAAAAAATTGTGATTCCTTTTTGATAATCTTATGATTCACATTTGAAATTTTTTTTATCAAAGTGCAATTTCAGACTAAAAAAAAATTGCACAAAATCGCAAAATTATAGCAAAGAAATCATAAGATTATCGAATATGAGTCAAACGTTTTTGAAATTTGTGCATGAATATCAAATTTTTGAATATGAATATCATCTTTTCGAATACAAATCTCAAAATGTTATTCATGAATTACAAAGATAAAAAAAACGAATAAACGTATGTATAGAAAGTTTGAAATAAATGTATTACTCAGCTTTTGTGTAATTTTGCAGATTTTACACGCCATAGTAAGTAAGAAAGAAAACAAGTTTAAAAGAGCACAACCGTATGGCGAAGTTCTATATTTTCACTTCAAGTCATACACATTTTAACCACAAAAACTCTCTTCAGAACAAAGATCTGATTCATATACCGTACACGTTCTGCTCTTGTTTGTGTAATTGAACTTCTGGACAACAGGGTATGTTCTGCATTGGGCGGAAGGGCCCCACTTCCTCAAAGGAGTCAATGATAAAGTGCTGAAAATAATAAATAATAATTTATAATATATAATGTACTAAATGTTATATGTAGATATCAGAATGAATTTAAAATTATTTATAGTTAAAATGTTCAAATTTCCTTCGAAATTAACAAGAGAATTTTAGTAATACATAATATATTAAAACTGAAGGAACATCAGATACCTTAGAACATATTCTATTTAGTTTAAGTGCCGTATCGGTTTGTGCAATTTTAAGAAAAATAATATTTGAATTGAAACTTAAATCAAAATACAATTTGAAGTACGTAAATGTAAATCACAAGTTGAATAACATACTTTTTGCTATGTTTTAATGACTTCCATCTGAATAAATGAAATTATTATATCTACATAAGGTTTTGTAGATGAAATATAAAGAGATAACACGTAACGAACAGTATATGATGATTACGTAAAATAATTTTAAAAATGTTACATGTTTCTGTCCCCTGTGGTTTCAATTGTCATTTTCTAGAACATGAACACAGATGTATTAAATGCGTGCGACATTTGACCCGAATTGATCGCCGTTTGACACGGCAAGCAGCGAGCGAACAGGAATTAACTTACTCAATATCAATAAGCTGTTGTATGTTGAGGCTATGTAGAAAGAGAATTCAGTGCATTGATAAACATAATTTAAACTTGCTTTTATGTACTTTTATTTTTCATTTATTGTTATGAGATTAAAAAATTGAACAGTTGAACTTAAAGTACGATTGTTAGTCCAGGAATTTTTTTTTTACCGATTATCTGCAGATGTGTAAAATTCTACGTCATAATTTGACATAGAGTCATTGATTTTTGATTTAGTAATCTATATTATTTCCCTCTTAACACCCAAATTAAGAAAACAGAAATTATTTATAAAGATGAATTCATGTTTTTTTCTTCATATTTAGCACCATGTAACATTTTAAATGTTAACTAAGAATAAAAAAACTATTCGGTAAATAATTGGATATTGCATCTAACTTAAGACGATAAGGACAAATTATCAACTAATTTATATGATAAACGCACAGGCACCTGACGTTGCTTATTTTTCTTTTAATAAAAAAAAAAACCCCTTATTATTCAGTAGGGGGTATATTTTTTATCAAAAGAAAAATAAGTAACGTCAGGTACCTGTGGACAAACGATATGAGGCTTTTCCATTGTCAACTTTTCATTTTGGAGTATTTTCCCACTGTCATCTGAATATATAATGTTAACGTCTCCCAACTATTAAAGGAATTATAAAACCTCGATTAAAGTCAACATTTCATAAATTATACGGTCGCTATAATGATCCTGTCAGAAATACATAGCATTTGCTCTTATTTTGACTGTCGAGTTTCATGCGAGGGTTCACAGTGGATGGGAACTGGATGAGAGGGGTATACTTACTTCCTTATTCACCTGATCCCACCTAGCTCTTGAATGGGGGTCCGCGTTTTATAGCATCATATTAGTAATAATTGACCTATTGTCCGTCGCTCTGTTTATGTAGACATCTGCTTCAGCGGTGAGTGTAAATCTAAATGCACACGGCACGGACACTTTCATTTGAATTCATTTAATAACAATACTTATAATGACAAACAGCCAGGGATTACGTTTATATCGGGCTACTGTTTAGAAGTATGTATATTCTTTGTTAGTTAAGTATAATATCAATTCTGGCTAGGAAACATTTTTTCTTGTATATTAATACTTAATGATTATTATAATCAATGAAAAAAAGAAATGAACATGTTATCAGATAAATTTACTTACAGCGAAGTCTGTTGATGGCAGTCTCAAGCTATCAGTGGTTTCCTCCCTATATAACTCTATAAAAAGTTTATAATTTATAATTGATTCCAATCAAAAGTAGTTTCACTCGCAATGCAATGTGCGCAAAAATAAATAATGATCTCAATTAATAAACAAATTGCAATGAGATATGCCTAAACTAGTGTTACAACGAGAGAAACTAGTACTTGATGTGCTGGTATTGTGAACATGCAATTGTAAAAAAGAATTACATATTTTTGGGCCTTTATCTACCATTTCTAATGCTTACAAATCGTACAAACTAAGTATGATTATGTAACATCATTTCTAGTTTTTTTACTCACATTGAAACGCTAACAATTGCCGATAGAGGGCCAAAAATTTAGACTTTTACTTGGCACCATCGCCTTTGAGCAGTGAGGAACACTGAAAAAAAATAACTAGTGAAAGTCACTAAGAATACTAGTAAATTTACTGTCCATACAATCACTACCTCAAAAGTAGTTTTACTAGGTATAGGGTAGATTTACTAGATAACATTAGTAAATCTAAGAATTTATAAGTAACTTTCACTAGGTATTTAAGTATTTTTACGACCACCACTCCACTTCTCACTATCTTAGCTAGTAAACAGAGTGATTACTAATCACGAAGAACGCTTTACTAGGCACACTAGTTAAACCAACTAGGTAATTCTCTCAGTGAGTCTTTATCATGTCGGCACCTACTGCACGACTGGGGCCTCGATTTATACGGTCTCATCCGAAGGACAGCGGTCTCCACGTTCCGTAGTGGGATTCGCGAACCTGCGACTTAAGGATCAACTCCTTAATCCGCGATTCTAGAACAAAAACTTATAATCTTCACGCTTACAAACCAAATAAATAATTACTGTTTAATTCTTTTTCCAATCTCTCATAAATATCTGATAATTGTCTCTCAATTATAGTATACTTTGTCTTTCTTGGAGCAGATTTTCTAGACTTGAAATCGATTCTTTCTTTGAAGCTTGGGGTGATCTTCCACCATGGGATGTCCCAAAAGGGCCATTGTCGTACTGTTGTCCTTTCTGGGTTTCCTGATTCTCTTTGGCTTCAGAACGGTCATCACTATAGTAATGGTCTACGTCATCAAAGACAATGACAACGACAGGGTTGGTCTGTTTAAGGAGGTGAGTTTTTTTTAAATAAAATTTCCGATTTACCTTCTTAACGGTTACTGAGAATATGTTTTCTTTTAGCTCATATCTTTTCTTGTTGGACCATGATGTCTTGCGTGAATCATCATGCTGAAAGGACAAAATACATACTTACAGGTGTTTGCTCTTTTTTTTTCATTTTTAGATCATTTTAAAACTTATAATATATTTTAGTGCACCATAAATGGTACAGCGTATGACCTTCAGTTAGACTGGAGTGTGGCCACTTCTCAGTACTTTAACACGGCCTATTTTGTGGGTTACGTTATCACTCAACTGCCAGGGGGATTTCTGGCCGTCCGATTCTCCCCAACAAAGTAAGTCTGCTTCAGTTTTCATCCAAGATGTTGTATAAACATGAATATAGGGTTAATCTAAGAATAAATCATTTGGAACTTAAAATAGATCCAATGTATCAATGTTACAGAAATATTATGAATCTACTGCTTTATTCTTTAATTGATTCATTCAGTCAAAGAAAAGACTAAGTGAACAATATGTCATGGCTCCAGTTGAAAAGGAATTCTTGATTGTAACTAAGGACCATTATATCAACTGCATATCAGAACTTGACTGTTATATCACTTCCAGTAGCCCAATTTATGCTCACAGTTTCCTTTCCACCTCTCGAATTTCTAGGGGCCCATGTTTTTTACCCTGTGTACATATCTGTATAGTTGATCATCTTTCGTTATCTTCACCTTTTTCATCTTCAAAATCATGTTTTAATTTTAGATACTTAAAACGTCTCAGTCAAAATAAATTTAAAACTTTAAAAATACTGTTCGTTATCTCCATATGTTTCACCCTAAATAAAGGACAGTAGCAATTTGGACGGTAACTGCAATGATGACAGAAATGTTAAACTATTTTACGCAAGGAAATTGACATCCCTGGTGTCATTTCATTTGGGAGTCACATTAAAAGGCTATAATATCGCTTTACATTATGCTTAAATTTTACAACAATAAATCTCGATATATTATGAATTGACTATCGGATCTTTTATTAATGACTAAAATTATAGTTATGTAAGTAGCTGCCATGGCATTTTCATGTTACCCGATTCCAACCTAGATGTAGAAACCCTAATACATGTACATATTGTTAAATGTTTTCAACTGGAAAATACCAGAGATAAAATTCATAAAAAGACTTGCTTTGAAATGATATTTTATATATTTCTGTTTTCAGGTTGTTCGGAGGAGCAATATTGATCAGTGGATCGTGTTTTGTGGTGCTAGCATTTATCATGAAGTATAGTCCAATTATAGTTTTTGTGATCAGATTTATACAGGGACTTGCAGAGGTATTTTTTGTTTAATATACTGAGTATACTTGTATGCAGGGTTATTTTTTTGCCTTGTTTCATTTTCGCCCTTTCAACCTAGCAAACATTAAAGCCCCATTTTAAATTCGCTCTGTTACAATTCTGTTTAAGAAATAATACCTACTTTGTTCTTTATATGCGCTTTTTTTTAATCACCAATGTGTGTGATTAGGTCGAATGGCTATTAGTAAAACGGGCGATAATTTTCCTATTTACAGTATACTTTAAATATATATTATAAAACGGTGAATACAGATTTAGATGGATATGCCTATAAGAAATTGAGATAATACATCCGTGATGTTCATTGCATTGTATATTTCAAGGGAATAAGTCAGCCTGCTATGAGTTCCGTGGTTTCCGCTTGGGCCCCAAAGTCAGAACGAACTAGGATAGTAGGAATCTCATTCTCAGGTTACTACTCGTGGGGATAAAAATTATAAAAGGACAAAATTACACTTTCTTTAAAGAAAATCAAAAGATTAAAAAAATATTTCGTGTACAATTACTATTCATTTTAAAATAAAAGAAGTGAAAATAAGATTTAAGAATTATTTGAAGAATTGACCATTTAATTTAAATTTTGTGTTCAGAAAATTCATATTTAGAAAAGAAATAATTCTTTTTTTTTTTACAGGAATTTACCTAAGTACCTCACTGGCCTCTGTCATTGCTGGGGCCACCACTTGTTACGTCAGCTGGCATGCAGGGCTTTTCATCTACGGTAAAATTGTTGAAAAATTATGAACATTAGTTGCAACAACTTGTAATGTGATGCACACTGAACGTTACATTACTTAATGTTATGCCATCATTAAATATGTTGCTTTATTTCAGGTTTATTTGTTCATCTGAAAAAAGTGTTGAAGGTACTATAAGGGTCATCTTACTGACCAGTGTCATTATGTATATAAGTTAAAAGAAATAATTCTTTTTACTATGTTAGTCAACTATATACAAACATGGGACAATACCCATCATTCCTTATATTTGTATTTCATAATCAAAATGTAAAAATATTTAAACCCAAAATGCTACCTAATAGTTATGAAATATCAAGACGTTAATTGTTATTTTCCATAGTCCCAGCCGCGAGAAATTGACAAGCATAATACGTACTTGATCTTCACTCGGCGAAATTAATATTTAATTTGAATTATTAAGAAAAACTTCCTTTAAGAGTAAGATAAACCTTCAAAAAGTGTAAAATGTTGTTTATCAATTGCCTCATTCCGACTTGCAGATTCTAAAATGATCAAACAAGATGGAAAGTTCCCTCCAATTTCAATTCTTTTCCAGTATCATGGAATTGAGATCCAATGATATATTTTATTTCTAGGAGGTTCGGGTATTATTTGGTCTCTTGTTTGGTTTTGTACCGTATACGATAGTCCCACGATGCATCCAACATTAAGCGAAAAAGAGAGGCGTATCTTCACGGAAGAGGGTTCAAATGTGACCATAGCTTCTGCCTATGTGGTAATGTTTTTTTTAGAAACCAAAGGTATTAAATTTTTAGTTTGTTAGACTGCAAGTCGACTTAAAATCAAAATCTTTGCAGGCTAAAAACATACCTTGGAGAAAAATTTTGACGTCAGTACCGGTTTGGGCTTTATTGCTTGCCAATTTTACCCGATCTTGGGTGTTTGCCATGATCATTACCGAGATACCCCAGTATTACGCCGACGCCTATGCCCTGAATGTCGCAACGGTATTTTTGGCATATCAAAAACTTTTAAAATGTCTATAAAATGTTTAAAATCATAAAAAACATGTAGCATAGCATTTTTGTTGACTATAAAGACAAAGTAATTTTGGAAATACTAATGGAATTAACTCGTTATTTTTCATCTTTCCCAGATCGGATTTTTGACATCATTCCCATCCATTTTGATGACATTTTCTGTGGTTTTGGGAGGAATCATTACTGATAAAATGATTAAAGAAAAGAAAGTGTCAACTACTCTTGGTCGAAAAATATCCATGGTCATAGGTAATCTTTTTAGATTCATAGTCACCAAAATAAATTTTACACTGATTTTTTTTAAAATGTGCATTAAATAAATTACAAGCGGTCGACAGGGGATTCTAACTCCTCCATGGCACCTGATCCAAACTTCCGATGTTTTGGAGGTTCGTGTTTGCTCTGATCCAATTTTGTATTGTTGAGAGGAGTTTTGAGGTTAAATGCTGTTCTTTATCTGCATTTATTTCATTTTTTTTATCTTACTTTTGCCTTAAGGATTTGGATTAGAGGCAGTGTGTGTTTTAGCCTTGGGGTTCGTCAGAGATTACCGTACTGCCTCAGCTGTAATCATCCTTGCTGAGGGACTCGCGGGATTCTCAACTGCAGGTAAATTCGATGTGATCAGAGTACAGTAACAGTTCAAACTTATTTAATCCTATATTGTCAACAATGCATAGTAAAACACTTTCTTTAATCCTGTGAGTTAATTTAATGTGAATATGACAATGATAATGAAGAATTGTCTGTAGGGTTTAAGGTGAACACAGTAGACTTGGCTCCACAGTACGCCAGTGTGTTGACAGGAATCGTAAGGTCAGGGGTACTAGGGGCCACCGTCAGTACAGCAATAGCCGGAACCCTCAGACACAAGGTAAAACAGAAATCAGTAAACTTTGTTAATATCAAAACTGAATAAAAAAAATATAAAGAAAGAATAATCAAAGCTCAATCTGTATATAACATGTACATCAGTAAAGGATCTTGTAGGTTTCAAATCCGGTTCAAAATGGTAAGGGTAAATTAATATTGTTGAAGGGGTTTGGCACATAAATACTGAGTATGAGCAAAATATTGTATGAGTTCAAAGTTTGAATATACAGATTTTATCCTCTTACAAGAAAAGATACTGTCTCAGTATCCATGATAATTGATGAAAATATTATATTCTGTCTTGAAAGCTTAATGAAAGCATTTATATACCCCGGTAAACATTTTAACTAGATTTTTGTTCTTTTAGGACGTTCAATCTTGGCAGAGGATTTTCTTCATCACCGGATCCTTGCATTTGTTTTCTGTGATATTTTATTCCATTTTTGGATCTGGACAACAACAGGAATGGGCTCAGACAGAATATACTACACTAGTAACTCCAAAAGAGGAATCAAAAATAACATACGGTTCTACACTCGCAACACAGGAGAATAATAGTTCTGATCTTACAGGAATCGTGTATAATTTTAAAGAAGACACACATAATGACAACACATCAAAAGATACCAATAGTAAACTAGAAGTAAAACATCTTATCAAGCCATAAAAGTGTAGGAACATGTCAGCGTAGATCAAAAGTTTTTTACTCTAAGGGTTTATCCTGTCCAGGTTTCTTTTTAAATAGAATACAAAAGTATGTTTGCTTTATGTCCTAATGAGATACATGTATTAAGAATATACAGTGGAACCATTTAATTTGTAGGGGACAATTTTTATTGAAAAGCAAAATTTTATTGGTTTCTGGAAATGTTCTTGTGTGGGTAACTTCTGTATATACAAAAATTTAAAGAAAAAAAACTGACGAAATAATTGGATGTTATTTCGTCTTTCGTCATTTTCGTGAGTAAGGGTGAACCACGAACTTGGTGAACATTGGTCCCTAGAAGAGCTTGCTAAAGCAGAGAGTATGGCGTCTGCAGGGGTTCCTTTACAGAAATCTGTAAAAATTGAAAACAATAAAAAGATTATGAATTCCACTCATGACAAATTGTTACAAATAGATTAACCAACATAAAAAATATAAAATGTAAACTACAGAAAACCATGGCTTTAATTTAGCAGTATGCAATCAGTTAAACATTGTTCCATAAAACTAGGTCAACCGGAAGTTGAGTGAATTTGGTATGAAAACTAAGGCAATGGATAGATACTAGGCGATATGAGAGTCAAAGACTGTTTGTCAATTGATTTATAACTGGGAGACTACGCCTGTGGCAACCTCACAGACCATCTTTAGTGATCAAGAATTTCATATCAGGGCAAAAATGCTGCTAGAAAATGGTTTTCGGACAAGAAGGTCATTCAAGGGTTTTTTCATGATACTAAGACATTTGTCAATCCCACTTTATAAGCGATAATGACATATTATTATACACTAATTACTTACCGATTCGTCAAATGTTCAATTCACAAATAAGAATTGAATAAGTTGTGCGTTAGCAAATTTGTCTAGTGTATGTAAATCTTTGGGCTATTCCAACTTCATGACATTTGTTCAAAATTTGTTTGCTTGCAAAGCTTGAATTCCGTTGAGGTATTATAAATACTCAATGAAATAAATACATGGAGATAACGAATAGCGTGCAATCCCAAAAATCCATTAAACAATACAAATTTTGGAGAAGTGCAAACTCGGGCCTCTAAAACATCAGAGGTGCTATCAGGTGCCATGGAGGAGTAATTATCTTCTGCCGATCACACCCTCCGTGTGCTCCTTGTCTCAACGGGAAATGACGGACCAATTAGTCAACAATTCAGTGTGTAAATAGTCTCCAAACAATTAGTACATCACTTTACATTTGACTTAATGACAGATTGAATTTGTTGACAATGTTCATTGTATCGACCATGAAAATAACGAATGAATTTAAACGAGACTGCCTATATTCTTGTTTCATCAATCTGTTTTTTTATATATATGTCTCATTAACGTGTTTGTCAATAACTTAACGTTTAGAAAGTGTTCATACAAAGAACAAATTTTTGCGTATTGAATCAACTGATAAACATTAACTCCTTATATAGGTGATAAACGCATAAGTAAGGGAAGTTGACCATTGAAAAGTTAAAGTAATGACGTTCATCATTAAGCTTGGTTGTTAGATAACCATTAACGTTTCTTTCTAGCAAATTGTCCAAATATGAAACAGAAGTATCAGACTCCGTGTTATCTTTTATATCAAGCTCACCAGGATATATTGTATAGACATAATAATGGAAATATTCGTTTGGTTTCTTTACATATTTGCCACACCAAAACAAAAATTCTTAAAATAAAATGCAGACCTATGCCTGAAGAGTAGCACGAAAGAGCCATTTGTATTACTTAAACTTAAGCTTGATATAGCATAAAAGAGATCAGTTTTGTATTGTTCATAACACTCTACTTTTATCCTTTCGTTTTGATTCTCAGTACAGCAAAAACATTTGAATACTGGGCAGTTGCACTGTTCACATAAAAGTGTCAATGTATAAAATTGTATAATACCTGAAGTTTCAAGTAACTGGAAGTGTTGTTGACTTTCGCTGACAGTCAAGACAAGGGTAACAAATGGCCATGTTGATCGTTACATAATAATGCCTCATTTGAGAAACCTGGAACAGTTGTCCGCGTGCAAAAGGTAGTCACATGAAGTTTGGAGATTTTCAAGTTAAATTCATCAGTGCTTCACCTAATATAAAAAAAAAGTTATAAATGATAATATAATTATTATGATTTAATTTTTATAATTGAAAATCAATATAATTTTTAAAAATCCCAAAATGTGATCGGTAGAAAAATCGTATATTGCGAAACTATACACTGGTATAGGTACGTGTGCATTAATTTATTATTGCAGGTTCGAAGTTTCAATCGCGGTAAATAAACAAAAATAATATATGTAATTAGCAGATTAAAAAAAATGATTTTATTTGGTCATTCTCCTAATAATTAACCTTTACACTCTGTATTTCGACTTAAGTTTAATAAAGTCCGGTTGGTTTTATGCATTATCCTGTAATAAAGGATACTAATTGAAAAGGATACTAATGGATGGACAGTGTGTTACTCTTTACACACGTCACCTACCCACAGACAATATCAAATGCATAACGTGAGTTACGAAACAGGGATTAAATACAGCCACCTCGTAACAAGTACGTATAGTTATTTAATCTTACTTTATATATAGATTAAACTTCATTTCATTTAAATAAGACATATATATATAATTTAAAGAGGATTCGGAAACAGGTTGTTAAGACTTATTTAAATCAGTTTCCTTACAAAAACTTTAATTCACTATATTTCAATGAATGATAATCATTTTTAATAATTTCTACAATGAAAGCTATTCAGTTTCAAAAATGGTATTTTTGAGATTGTACGTGATAATTCTTAAATTAAGAATTAATTTTTAAGGTCTTCCGTTTCCAACGGAAGACCTTCTACTGATTCTGATGATTAAGATTATTTTTATTATTCTTTTTTTTTCCTAGACGCCAACTTTGAAGCTTCATATCTTCCTCATTCCTGAACGGATTTTGTTCAAATTTTCAGAGCATTTAGACTTCCCCAAACCCTTTTCGAATATTGTTACACAATTCGGAAATTACCTTCTATTAATGAGTTATTGCCCTTTGACTGAATTTTTCATACCTCTGTATTCCAGACAAAGGCTCAGAAAAGGTAATAACAGGAGCACAAAACCCTTTGAAATTGAAAAGAGGAAGCATTGATTGATTGATTGTATACTGTTTAACGTCCCTCTCCAGAATATTTCACTGATATGGAGACGTCACCATTGCCGGTGAAGGGCTGCAAATTTAGGCCTATGCTCGGCACTCAGGGCCTTTGAGCAGGGAGGGATCTTTATCGTGCCACACCTGCTGTGACACGGGGCCTCGGTTTATACGGTCTCATCCGAAGGACCGCCCTATTTAGTCGCCTTTTACGACAAGCAAGGGGGTACTGAGGACCTATTCTAACCCGGATCCCCACGGAGCAGGAAGCATTGAAGTTGTGCACATCGATTTTTGTTTTTTGATTTTTGCATTTAAAATGGGGCTAGAGAGGGGTAAAAAATTAGAACGCGGAAAACAGCAAAAAATTTGACATATTTTCCTTTATACCTTGAAAACTAAAAATATTTTGTTAAAACATGTAGAAAAAAAGTTGTGCATAATTTTAAGAGCTTTCATTTAATACTATAGAAAAGGGGCTGGCCCCTAAAATTAGGGATTTATGGAGCTTGGAATTTTTTGCTTTATAACTCAAAAACGGTAAATATTTCGATCTGGATCATGCTGACAAAATTGTTCTTTAACACCTTTTTGATCTGATGAGAATGTTTATTTGTTCGAATATACCGGGGTTATTGCATAATACGCAGTCGAAAGCAGGTCAGGTATACATGTAACTTTTCCATCCAGCAAGTAAACCAGATCTCTTCATGTGTATAACTTAACAAACTTGCTATAACTAAGATACCTTACGGTATTTATTGTTAATTTTCTTCTTAATAAGTTTTTTTAATGTGCTTTATGGTTCACTATTTAATTATAATTATCTATTACAACTACATGTAGTCTTTCTTTTTTTTCAATTACTTTTATAGTGTTCAAAAACGGAGGATATTAAATCTACCTTTCTACGTTTATTATTACAGCAAACTATATAAACTTTAAGCATCGAATAATTCACGACCGTTAACTGTAGGTTTTATACAGTCTTCATGTTCACTTGATGTTTAAAGTTATGTAACCTAACGCGCCGATCCCACGCTGTCGATCGAGGTCACCAGTATACAAACTACCAGTGGACATAAACAAAGCAAGTGCATGTATCGGTGTTCGCGTTTAAGATCCATTGTGTACATTACAAAGAACTATTAATTACTGAATTTTAATCATATCGAATCTATAGATTACTTCGCCCATCTTTTATTTAATCTTCAAGTCAATTCCAAACACTGGTGCATAAAATCATTTTCTATTTTAATCGCTTTCTTGACCTATTTACGTGCCTATAAATTTCAAAACTAAATTAAAAAAAAAAAGTCTTGATATACTTAAAATACAATTTAAGTATTATTTTTACCATCGGTCTCTTGTTTCTCCATTTAATTTTTTTTAATTAATAGTAAATAAACTTAAACACAATAAATACTTCAAAACATACAATAATTCACGCCTATGTATTAACAAACAGTTTACATCCACCTCTATCGCCTTGTGTCTAAAAGTTTTGCACCCAGTCCTCGTTTACTCGTGCGTGGCCGCGGGCATGTCGGTGTTAAAAATACATCGTGTACTTAGATAGTTATAAATGAAAATTGGCTTTGAAATCATGTCGACGCTTTCATATTATTTTATTTCACCCTATCTCATGCTTGTTTTAATAAATCGTAACCGCTTGTGTATTTATCAAGTTTTATGCCTCATGACATGTGTCATGATAATTGAAGTGCATATGGAAGTGACGTTTCCTATTCACGGGAAAACCCCGAAAATTAAATTAAGCACTAAGTCTTTTGAGTTTGCAGTTCTTTGCAACTAAACTTAAAATGTTATTGTTTTCGTCGAATACACGGAATAGTTCAATTGCATGATTTTACGGGTATATGCTTGTACATGTCAGTATAATTATATACATGTATGCACTTTTACATAGAAAAGCGGCCAAAATATATGCATCCCAGGCTTTCAGAATATGATTTTAGAAAAATTAGAAAACTTCATAACTGTCTCATCTCTACTTAATATCAATTAAATTCTTTTCTTACTTATTGTATTTCTGTGTATTTGAGGTACATGTACCTAAATTATTGGTTCGCTCTGATATTGGGTTATTTTTAATAACGGTAACCTCCTTCTGGTCAGTCACTGACCCGCGAATGTCAATCGGTTGATTTGTTTAATTATGTGTGTACTGGATTATCATTATATCGCGGGTTTCATTGTATGGGGATATCTTGCAAAAATTCGAATACATAGAGTATTTTTTTTTTGTTGACGGACAATTTGTTTGTTGTCTCAATGTTTACTTTTTATATGATTAAAAAGTGGGGGCCGTCTTTTTGAAAAAAAATTCAAATAAAACGTAATATTACAGATTTCCAGTTCCGTTTTTATTATATTTAGACCATTAAATTTATAACATTGTAAAAATTAGAATCAAGTTCATCTTTTAAAAGTTTTTAATTAGATTGTACAATTGTTTATTTTCATGCAGAATTAGAAGGTAAATTCAAATATAAAAACTGAGGTCATATCATGTACAAGTTACCATGTAATCCCATACCGTGAAACAATGAGACTCTCCAATGTAATAGGTAAATTAGACTTCCTGTTTTTAAAATTGTCCACAAGTTAAATGATGCAAACTTAGAAAATAATTTGACACATGTAATTTGAAATAACACTTTTTCTGCAAAAGAATTAAGTACCGCGATATATTGAGACAACAGTATACATGTAGGTTGGGGCTGGTATTGAATTCCAAGAGAAAGTCACAACCTATTTTCCTGCATCAACATATTTTGACTTTGACCTTTCCTTTGAACTGGACCTAATTTTAAAAAAAAAAATTCTCTAAAGAAACCATTCAAGATAGTATAATCAAACTTCCTGTGCCGATATGTACTGATATGTGCAAATACGTACAAGGCTACACGTATGTAACTGCATCAAAATTTTTTGTACCCTTTTTTTGACCTTAACCTAACTTTTCTCAGGTTAGTGTTAACTCATTAAAAACAAACCATTCAAGACTGAGTATTCATTTACTTCTTATAGTGATACATACTAATGTAAGCTGTTCAACTAAATCAGTATTTTTTTTTAATTTGACCTCTCCTTTAACCTTGATCTCACTTTACTTAAGTTAATATTTAGCTCAGTTTTGATTGATTGATTGTAAATTGTTTAACGTCCCTCTCGAGAATTTTTCACTCATATGGAGACGTCACCGTATGCCGAAGAAGGGCTTCAAAATTTGACCTTTACTCGGCACTCAGGGCCATTGAGCAGTGAGGGATCTTTATCGTGCCAACGCCTGCCGCTGACACAGGGCCTCGGGTTTGAAGGTCTCGTCCGAAGGACCCGCTCAGTTTTGAAGAAAGCATTTATATTTTTACTTAACTTCATATGCTGATACACACTTCTGAGAGCTATCTAAACCTTAGTCTAGAACAGATGCTCTAACCACTTTGCCACACGGGCGACGCTCAGTTTTGAAGAATCCATTCAAGACATTTTTCTCAAACTTTAGTATGCCGATACATTTTGACCTTGTACTTTCCATTTCGACCTCACTTTTCTTTGATTTGCATTTTGCTTAGTATTAAAAAAAACCATTTGAGATATTTTTATGTCAGCTTAGGCATTTATGCATTATTTGAATAGGATTTCTTAAACTATATCCATTTTTTAAGATTTCAATTTTTAAAAAAACTATTCAAGATATTCTCAACAAATGTCATACACTAGTGTGGCGGTCAGCCGGGTTCGATCGCCGGTGGCCAGATAGCTCAGTTTGTAGAGCACCTGACCGGAGTTTCAGGGGACCCGGGTTCGAATCCCGGTCTGGTCCGCTGCATTTTCTCCTCTCCTGTTACACTATTAAATACAGTTTTTAATGTAGTGTGTATTTACTAATACACACTCGGTAGGGCATGTCCTATATTTCTAGTTAAATCTTTAAGTAAAATTATAGTGTTGAACCTAATAAATCCTTTCGATTTGATATATGTTTAGGAAAAAAAATATATGGCTGAACATATCCAGTCATTTGGACGAGTCAAGGTTACTGACAGAGAAACTGTAAATTCGCTACAGTATTTGTACCTGAGAAACATTGCTGATATAATGCAGGGTGGGACATGACCTTGACTCAAGTTCAAGATCACTAAAGATAAGATGTTTTGCCTGGATGTATGGACTAAAAGAGTATCTGGAAAACATGTGTGATCTTTTCCAGTCAGTTACACACATATTAGATTTTTAAATAGAGTTTGTCATTGCTTGACGCAAGGTCATATAGAAAATTCAAGGTCGCATACATTCCTTTACATTCTTTTTCCTGGCGAAACATTGTAAGTGGCTTCCTTTACAAGCCTTTAGGTTGCTTACTTGTATAACTTTAGAATGTGGCTTGACCTAGACTCAAGGTTACGTCTTCCTGTCTGTAGCTCCAACGGAAGACCTATTCGTTGCTTTGCAACGAGCTCGGCTCTAGTTTTTTCAATTATCTTAATGGCCATGCTTTATCTACATTGTTCAAATTCATTTTTAATAAGGCAGTAAGAGCATATGTCAAAATTAAGTCTTCCAACTGCAGTTACCGGTATTAGAATATTTTCGGGCACCTTCAAAAACGAATAAACATAATTTTCATTCAAATAATGAATTTTCAAGGTATTTGAAGCAAAGAACATTTATCCCTATGTTACGAGAGTATTTTGAAGTGATTTTATACTTTTAAAAGCGTTAATTGAATTCTAGCATGGGATGTCCAAAAAGAATCGCCGTTTCCTTCCTGGCTTTTCTGGGTTTCCTAATCGTCTTTGGTTTTAGGACTGTTATCACCATAATAATGATTTACGTCATAAAAGACAACCACGATAACAGGGCAACAATATATAAAGAGGTGAGTTAATATTCACCATATTTCGTTACTCCATAATGCACAAACATTTTTATCCTTCTGCTAACAATTGGTAATACAAGTTCGTCTCAAAATTCCATTTTGCAATTTTGACCACTTATCTCTAAAAAGTAAAATGAATATGAGGGTTCTATATCCAATGAATTGTAGCATGCACATTTAATAGAGGACAGAAAACAGAGCTTCATGTTACTATCATAAGGGATAAAATAAATTATACAGTTTCGACTTTGAAACTGGTTTTGATTTGAATATATTTTCAGTGCACCATCAATGGTACAGCGTTTGACCTCCATTTAGACTGGAGTGTGGCCACTTCTCAGTATTTTAACACTGCCTATTTTGTGGGGCATTTCATCTCCCAGCTGCCAGGAGGAATTCTAGCTGCCCGATTCTCTCCAACAAAGTGAGTCAGCTCTCGTCAATGCCACAGGTTTGTTGATGTAAAAGTCATCCTGAAAAAATTTCCCGTGTCATAATTATTATAATTTTTTCATTACATGCACATGAGTAGACGTCCTATTGTTCTGAACTAAAAGCTAATCTACATTAGGACAGGACGTAAAATTTTCAGTCTTTAAGGATATTATATACATCCTTATTAAAGTCCAATCCAAAGAGTGCATATAACTTGCTATATTGATTTTTCCACTTGCTTTATAACTTAATCAGTCATTGTAAACTGGAATGATCTCGTTTTAAATTTCCATTCCAAATTATATCTTATAACATTATAAAAGAAAATGCATCATCTGCGTAGTTGTTTTGCCCATCAAAGTATTTGCACAAAGGTTAAACTTATTATATTAATCCTAAATCAAAAATTGACATCTGAGTCACACAGTTTGTCCTATCGTTTTATTTCCCTTGATTTTTATTATATGATAACCTGTTAATACTAAATGAATGCTTAATTAATTTACAATCGCTCTCAATATTGCGATATTTCCTGACGTTCAGCAGTGACAATCCTGACAAAAAGTTTTTGCGTTCAATATACATTTTCTTTGGCATTCTAACAAATTTGTTTAAATACACTTTATACTTAGCATTTAATACACACACAAAAAAAATCAAAATTAATTTCATTGTTTTTTCTTGCTTGAGAAAAAGAGAAAAGTATGTGTTTTAGAGGGAAAAATCTTGTTTCGTTCATGTTCTAAGAGTTAATTTTTCTGCTAATATGCAAACGCAAAAATGGATATTTAAAAAATTCATATATTTACATATGATTTATAATAGGGTTATACATGAATGCTGTTTCTTCTTATAGACTGTTCGGAGGAGCGGTATTTATAAGCGGAGGATGTTTCTTGGTATTAGCATTTTCATTGAAGTATAGTCCAGTATTGGTGTTTGTGACTAGATTTATACAAGGCGTTGCAGAGGTATTTATTGTCCATAAATGAATTAAATAAACTACTTTTCTATATGAAAAAAACATTCAGGGATTAAAAGACATCAAAGGCTTCAGGTGTGAATACCAGTATTATATTGTTGTATTTTTAGGGTGTATGTCAGCCTGCCATGACTTCCGTAGTTTCCGCTTGGGCTCCAAAGTCAGAACGAACTAGAATTGTGGGATTTTCGTTTTCTGGTAGGATTTTCTCCCAGCAAAATCATTATTTAATATTATTATCAAACATAAGTAATCATAATCCATTTTATAACACGGAAAATATCCTTACAGGTATTTACCTTAGCACCACAGTGGCATCTGCAATTACCGGGGCGACCACGTGTTACGTCAGTTGGAATTCCGGATTCCTCATTTACGGTAATAATGTCTTACAGCAGGTGGATTTCATTATCATTTTACGACATTTATGTCCATGTAAAGATCAGAGTTCTATATTAGGATACAAAATAAATTTGATATTCTTTGTTTTATGTTAGTAAGATTGTTAAATTTGATGGGCACATGGTTTCAATTTATCAAAGAATGTTAAAGAAAAAAAAAATTAAGAAAAATTATACATTTGTCATACAAATTCAAATGTATTACTGCTATTTGCATGAGTGTAACATTAAATATATATATAATTTAAAAGAATTTTCAATGATATGTTTTGACTTTTTGATTCACAGATCATATTTACACAATGAATTTAAAGAAATTTCTGTCACATGTCTTAGCTTAAGGTTTCATATTAATTCTCTTGATCGTAATTTTAATACATGTACTGTATGTCACATTAGAATTCGTTAGGCTTTTTCGATTCTTTTAAATTTCACTTAGTTCAGAGACTGATCTGCAATTATCTTCCGTATTTTTATGAAAACACTTTCGTATCAAATCATCAAGATACTAGTATTTGATTTTAAGAATCATGGAATCTCATAATGATCTCTACACACTGGCTTGCTAGAATTTTATTTTTTCCACATCAAATATATCACAAAAAAGTCTTGAACTTGCTTCCCAGCAAACTCACTTTCCATATCCATAATGTTATTGATACCCCTTAAATGTTACACAAAACTGTCCAAAAATTGAACAAGATAAAATGGTTATTTTTTAGGAATAGTGTTGAAAGTACATTATAATGATACTTTCCTATAGAAAGATACACTGTACCAGTTATCACTTTAGTTACTACTTTCAAACATAACAAAATGGAGATCATGCTTACATAGAGATAGATCTGAATCTAACCTGACCGGCCACAATCAATTCTTTCTTTCACAAAATATACAGTTTTAGGCTCATACATTATCATTCTTAAGTCTTCGACCTGTCTAATGAGTATGCTGGCTCAGTTTTGTGTGTAAAAAGTGCATGATTACTATACTAAGGTCAGTTGTCGCACTTGTACAAACGAATAGACAATTTGTTTAATGCTCCTCTGAGAAATTTCACTCATATAGAAAAACCACCATTTGCTCATGAAAGGCTGCAGATTTAAAGTTAAGGTTTTACACAGGGAAGGATAATTTTTGTACCAGCTCCTACTGCTACGCGAGACTTTGCTTACCTGTCTATCAAGACTCTATGCAGGCATCTGGATGGACAGGTTACTTTGCTGAATTAACAAATTAAATGTCAATAGTTTTCCAGGTAGTTTAGGTATCATTTGGTCAATGATTTGGATCTGTACAGTTTACGACAGTCCAACACTTCATCCCTCACTGGACGAGAAAGAGAGTCGCATTTTCGAGGAAGAAGGTTCCCATGTTCAAATTGCATCTGCAGCTGTGGTAAGAAGGATTTAATGCAAATAATTTATTTTTTTGACAATATTTCAAAAAATTATATATAGACAATTGTCTTTAATACAGGCTAGAAATGTTCCTTGGACACGGATCTTTTCATCCCCTCCTGTCTGGGTTTTATTCCTTCTTAATTTCACACGAGCTTGGATTCTTGCCACGATGATGACCGAAATACCTCAGTTTTTTGCTGATGTCTTTAGCCTCAATGTGGCATCGGTAAAAAATTAATTATATAACTTAAATTATTTACATATATATTTTATTAAATACGATATCGGCAAGAAGAAGTAATTTAAGGTATGATTCAAGTATTATGTGTCCCCGTTATAACTGTTGTACAATAATTTTCTTTCTCTCAGATTGGATTCCTTACAGCTTTTCCTCCAGTTCTGATGGCTATTTTTATCATATTTAGCGGGATCTTTTTTGACAAATTAATCAAAACAGAAAAAGTATCAGTCACATTTGGCCGAAAATTGGCAGTTTCAATCGGTAGGTAGGGAATGCCACTATAATTTATTAATTTTAAGACAAACGTGTCCTTCATTCTCACGAATGCATTCATTTCAGAAATAATTGGATAACATTTCATTTTTAAGGGTTTGGGTCAGAGGCTGTTGCTGTAGTTATCTTGGGATTTGTCAAAAGTTATCCAGTAGCGTGTGTAATATTAATAATAGGCGAAGGAATGGCGGGAATAGCAAGTCCAGGTATAGAAAGCTGATTGGTACATATAGTTTCGAAATGTTTTATTTGATAATTGGCCATCTAATAATTAACACATTGATACTTAGGTTATAAAGCAAATCCAGTAGACCTGGCACCCCAATATTCCAGTATTTTGATGGGGTTAGTGAGACTGGGTTTGTTTGGAGCCATCATAAGTACGGCGTTGGCCGGAGCACTAAGACAAAAGGTACAACGACTAATAGTTTTGCTTAATTCACATGGCAGCATTTCCGTTTAATTGTCAAAAAAGGACATCAATTCGAATTTTACTCTTATCTAATAATATCGCTATCTCTCTTCTGTAACAGATTTAATGATATAGTAATTACATGTATCTGTTTTCGACTTAAGTTGTTCGTCGTCTGTTGGTCGTAAACATTTTCAGCTTCTTTTCTCAAACTCCTGAACTGATTTCAACCCATTTCGGTGTAGAGCATCTGTAGGAAAAGGGGAGCAAAAATAGAGAATTTTGAGGCACATCTCGCCTCTCCAGGAATCTGAGGAGTTGGGAAGAAAAGTATCAAAAATCTTGTAATTTTCAGTTTTTTAAATCAACCAAACGGTTGGCATTATTATATTAAAAAAAACAGTAAGTCCTTTACCAAAATTATGAAATTCATGACCCCAGGGTCAGAGGTTCTGGACTTGAAGCTCTATTGAATATTTAATGCGAATTGTCTTAATTATTTGAAAGTCCTCTTCTCTCACCCTTTATTCAAGCAACCAAACTTAATACATAGTTATAATGAGCAAGGTTGCATCCTCTAAAACTGAAATGTACGACCCCTAGGTACTGGTATTGGGATCTTGTAATGAAGGTGGGATTCTATTAATTATATAGTGAAGAATGTAGATTAGAACATCCTTTCCTGTTTTTTCGTGTATCTCGGAAGGAAACAAAATATATCAGTATTTATAACGCATGCACTTTCCATATAAAAAAAAATAATTGTTCATGAAATATAGAAACTGAAATACATTTACAAATTTCTTTCAAGTTAATATGTTTATATTTTTATCTTTAAGAATGCGGAGTCTTGGAGGCATATATTAGTAATTACAGGATCCATACATTTGTTTGCTGTTATATGTTTTGCTATATTTGGATCTGGAAGAGAACAAGAATGGGCCAACTCGGGGTATACTGAAATCAAAATTCCAGAAAAAGAAAATATAAGTACATACGGATCTACCTCTGATACCCCACAGTTTAAAACAGATGTGAATGGAATAATTTACAGTAAAGATGGCAACTCTCAAAATGACAATGTACATTTTAATTATTCTGAACAATTACAGTCAACAATAAAAGAGTGAATGAAAACCGTTGAATATTTTTATTACTAGTTTTAATAGTGTTTTAGCGAAAGTAAAGTTTCTTTCAAACGAATTGATGTGTTCAGACATTTTTAAAATGACATTTTTTACTCTATTACATTGATAATGTAATGCAGCAACATTATAAGTTTAAATTAAATATGACTAAATTAAATGTCATTCAATTTGAACTAATTATTATGCTTCGGTTTTTCATTACATTTTTAGTAATTGATTTCTGATATTTTAACATTTCTGACAATGTGTTAATATTGTCTAGTAGCTTTTTATTGTCAATCAGCTCCCCATACTAAAAACGACATATCCGGATTAAAAAGTAAAAGAACAATCTAAAACAAAGCGAACAACATATACAAGCAAATTAAGAACACATTTCCATTTTAAAAATTATAAAAGTGAAACAAGACGAGCACCACACACACGCAACGTACCAATTAATAATAAATCTTTTCTTCTCTCTCTCTCTCATAAAATATTATTCGGCACACATCCTATGTCTTTTGTTCAATATCCGGATGCCTTACTCTGTACCAGAGGACTGTGTGCTACTGCCTACACACGGCACACACCAACAGACAACATGGAGGTCCTCCAGTGTACGATGTAAATATTTGTATGATGTGAATTTCCAGACTGGGATAATATACAGCTTTATTACAGAGTCATTCTATTTCAAGTATGTATAAATAGTACAATTGTTAAATATATTCGTAAAATGTTTTATCATACCGCAAGTGGTAAAGTAATATACATACTTGAATTGTGTAGTATTATACATGTTGCAGTTTCATGTATATATTATGACATATGCAAAAAAAAAAACATAGAAAAGAAATCACAGTGTATAGTTATCAATATGAAAATAGAAATAAATAGACAACAGTTAAAACATAAGTGCTTTTAAACTTATAACGTTAAAACGTTTATATGTAGATTGAACTGCAGAGAACGATAGGCTGAGGACTTTCTTTATTATTTTTTTTTAAATTCTAAAATGAATTATATATTTTTAAATGCAAACAGATATGATCTTTCACATTGTATAATTTATTGCAACCAGAACAGATTTTTGTCAAAATTTCTTCCTTCTAACAGTATAAATATGTTGGCGTCACAGTATTAATGTACAGTTTTGGAAGGGACGTTAAGCAATCAATATTAAGCAACATAAAAATAAACAATTATCAATATGTCCACTATTGGAATCCCTTAGCAGCTGTTTTATTCTAAGTGTATAAATTCTTTAAATGTGAATTGGTTTGGTTTAAATGCAAAGAGATATGATCTTTCACATTGTATAATTTTATTGCAACCAGAACAGATTTTTTTTTAAGATTTCTTCCTTCTAACAGTGTAAATATGTTGGCGTCCCCGTATTAATGTACAATTTTGGAAGGGACGTTAAGCAATCAATATTAAGCAACATAAAAATAAACAATTATCAAAATGTCAACTATTGGCATCCCTTAGCAGCTGTTTTATTCTAAGTGTATAAATTCTTTAAATGTGAATTGGTGTGTGTTTTAGCCTTGGGTCTCGTCAGAAATTACCGTACCGCCTCAGCTGTAATCATCCTCGCCGAGGGACTCGCAGGAATGTGATCAGAATACATGCAGTAACAGTTCAAACTTATTTAATCCTATGTTGTCATCAGTGCAGAGTAAAACACTTTATTTAATCCTGTGAGTTGATTTAATGTGAATATGACAATAATAATGAATTGTCTGAAGGGTTTAAGGTGAACACAGTAGACTTGGCTCCACAGTACGCCAGTGTGTTGACAGGAATCGTAAGGTCAGGGGTACTAGGGGCCACCGTCAGTACAGCAATAGCCGGAATCCTTAGACACAAGGTAAAACAAATTCAGTAAACTGTTATAATAGGGAAACTGAATTACATAAAAGTGATGTTAATCAAAGTTCAATCTGCATATAATGTGTACATGTACATCAGTGCAGGATCTGGTAGGTTTCCTGTAAATTCGGTTCCAACTGAACTGGTAAGGATGAATTAATATCATTGAAGGGTTTTTGCACATTAACTGCACAAAAGATCTTATGAGTTCAGAGTTTGAATTTACTTATTTTATGCTATTCCATTAAAAGATATTGTCTCTGTATCCATGATAATCGATGAAAATATTATATTTTGTCTGGAAAGGTTAATTCAAGCATTTAATATACCTTGGTAATCATTTTAATGAGATGTGTTTCATTTAGGATGTTCAATCTTGGCAGAAGATTTTCTTTATAACTGGATCGTTGCATTTGTTTTCTGTGATATTTTATTCCATTTTTGGATCTGGACAACAACAGGAATGGGCTCAGACAGAATATACTACACTAGTGACTCCAAAAGAGGAATCAAAAATGACATACGGTTCTACACTCGCAACTCAGGAGAAAAATAGTTCTGATCTTACAGGAATCGTTAATAATTTTAAAGAAGACACACATAATGACAGCACATCAAAAGATACCAATAGTAAACTAGAAGTACAACATCTTATCAAGTCATAAAAGTTTAGGAGCACATGTCAGCGTAGATCAAACTGTTTCTATCTGAATAAAATACATAAATATGTTTGTATAATGTTCTGCACATGATATGGAGGTACAGTGAAATCATTTTACATGTAATTTGTGGGGGACAATGTTTATGGGAAAGCAAAATTTTATTATCCGCGGGAATGTACTTGTGTGGGTAACTTGTGTATACACAAAAATTTAAAGACAAAAATGTTGACGAGATAATCGTATGTTATTTCGTGGGTAAGGATGAACCACGAACTTAAGAACATTGGTCCCCCACAAAACAATGATATTCCATAATAGATCGCTTCTTACAACTGTACTACTTGACATAGAAGAAAAAGAAATACATATGGAAATCTAGCAAAGCTAATGTTCTTTTTGGCCCAAGAGCGCAGGAAAATATCACATATATAATTTCCCCTCATATTTTTTATTCCATATATCCAAATGAATTTGAATTAAAGACGCCACAGAGTCTGTAATATTTGTTTCATATCTGGATGTTTTCATTGTACTTACAACAAGCATTTTATTATTATTATGACAAAAGATATGATTGCAACTTTTCCGCCGACAACCTTTCTTTTTTATGTAATAATATTTACATTCCCATTGTCTTTGTCTAAGATAAAACTACAAATAAGGTTATAGCTTTATAACCCCATAAAGCGATTTATAAGCAAAAATAATTTAGGCCTAACCCATTGCTGGATTTTGGCTGACTTGATCCATACCAATCGTAAGGTCTTTGTTTTTATACTGTATTTAACCACGGTAAGTTCCTTTTTCAGGGTGTGTCTGGTCAAGATGGGATCCTTACTCCTAGGTAGCTGATATCATATCTGAAATAATCAGAGATCATTGTTTTATCCCTTCTTAAAATATCCATATTGTTTATAGATTTTTGAGATTGTTACTGTTCGTTATCTTTGACGTTTACCTTCTGTATTAGATGTCATGGATAAGATGCGTAAATCTTTTGGCTATTCAAACTTCATGACATCGACAAAATATGTTTGATTACAAAGCCTGAATTTTGTTGAGGTATGATAAAGAATACTTTATGAAATAGTTGGAGATAATGAATTTTGTGCAATCTCAAAAATCTATTTTACAATACAATTTTACAAGTGCAAACACGGACCTCTTAAACATCAGAGGTGGGATCAGGTACCATAGAGTAGTAAGTGTCCCCTTCCGACTTGTCACACCTGTCATGATCGGGAAATAGTGGAAAAATCCGTCGACAATTCATTGGGTAAATGATGGTCTAAAGTAGTATGAAAAACGTTGGTCAGCATTTTATTCAATGACATATTGTATTTGCTGATATGGTCATAGTATCGACCATAAAAAATACGAATGCCTAAACGAGAGTGTTGAAATTCTTGTTTTATCTACTTGTTAGTTAACAATTTACCCCGTTTTAAATATTGTTCATACACAGAGCATGATTTTGTGTATCGAATCAACTGAGAAAATTTATATAAACCCCGAATACAGGTGAGAAAGGTACATGTATATTTCTGAATAACAAGGGAAGAAGGTGATATAGGTATATTGCTAAAAAAGTAATGGACGTTTAGCCATTTATGTCTCTTTTAAGTAAAATATCCAAATATGAAACAGATGTGTCAGATTCTGTGTTATCTTTTATATCAAGCTCATCAGGGTATATCGAATCGACATAAGAATGGAATTAAATATTGTTCATTCATAATACGTCATCGATATATCTAAATGTCGAGTTGAATTCAACAGAATGTTTTCTTCTTAAAAATACAATTTAGGAGGCATGTAAATGATGTGATAATGTAGGGACCGACCTCCTGTCTTACATGTAGAAATTTCATTTTGCGTGTAATATAAAATTTTACTGATCAGACGTGAGGGAAAAGTCACGCTTTTGTTTTAAAACGATATATATATATATTCGCCTTTTGTTTTCGTTTCTTAATATATATTCCCCACAAAAAATTAAATAAAATGCCGGCATATGCTTGAAAAGTAGCACAGAATAGCCATTTGTATAACTTATGCTACTTATAGCATTAAAGAGGTCAGTTTTGTATTGATCTTAAACTCGCTATTTTTATTCTTTCATTTTGAACCTCAATACAACAAAAAATTTGGATGGTGGGCAGTTGCATTGTCCACATAAGACTGTCAATATATTGATCTACAGTTTTCAAAAAGTTATACGTGCAAATGTTGGTCACAAGAATTTACGTAATTCAACAATTAAATTTATCCGTGCTTCTATTATGAATTAATGTTAAAAAAATGATATTAATAACAAAATCACAAATGATTTTTAAAAAATTCAATATCCCAGATAGTTGTATGTTATTGGACCTTTGTTGGGCCAACAATGCTCCTTATGTTGGTCCACCGTGTGCGTTTAACATTGGTCCAACGGCAATTTGCTCATCGGCCCTAAATTAGACCAACTTATTGGCTTAATGTTGGGCCAATGTAACAGACAATATGGGCCATTGTTGGACCAACGTCTTCTTTCAATATTGGGCAAACGTCATTTTTGTACAATTGGGCCATTGTAAGCAATTAACGTTGGACCAACGGCTGTAAGCAATTAACGTTGGACCAACGGCAATTTGCTCAATGGCCCTTAATCAGGCCAACTCGCTGGATTATTGTTGGACTAATGTTACGGATATTATTGAGCCATTGTTGGGCCACTTATTCTTTTAATATTATGCAAACATCATTTTAGGGACAACATTGGCATGAATCAGGACAACTTATTTGCTCTTCACTGGTTGGCCATTGCATTATATGCTACAATAATACATATTTACAAAATCTCGTAGGATTACCATCAACAAGTAAAGCATTTTAAGTATAATATGCCAAAATACCTTATACCTAGGAGAAAGAAACAAAAAATAAAATTACAGTAAATTGTAGCATATTTTATTGCTCAATTCATGAAGAAAACATTTATAAAGAACAAAATGTTGATGCTAACGTGTAGCGATACATGTACGGTTACATGTATACCCCCTCTCTTAGTAAATTGAAGGTATCAATGAATACGTCTAAGAAAAACAAAGCCCTCCTGTGCTAAAAAATAATACTAAAATGGCTTTCTTAAACAAAATAATGTTTCTGGCATCTGCAACTTGTTTGTTACCGACAAACAGACGCTTAAATAAAAGGGTAGAATTATAGGTATGTCACAGTATATAACAGAAAAAAGTTAGGCCCTGCCACTTTCCATCTGATCCCTCTCCTGAGTTTCCTCCTCTCTCCCGAGTCTCCTCCTCCCTTCTTTTCTTTTCTGTCCGTTTCTTCCTCCCCCATCCCTGTCTTTGGTATACCTTGCCTATTCTTTGATACTGTTCTCAATGTCTTCACAAGCATGTAGAATCGCCAGTAGCTCTGTTTTTTTCCGAACACTTAGAGCTCTATAAAATTTATTTATACTATTCAAAGTAAAATATTTTTACAAAAAATTTGTCGACACAATGAACAAATTTTAAATGAAAACATCCAGTTTATGTTTTAGTACTGAATCTTCAACATTTTCAACGTTTAATCCTGTGCTCGACAGTGCTGACCCTACATCACCTGGCTTCTGCACTTCCCCTGTCTGATTACACAAATTTGTACACGACATCGTTAAAACTAAACGTTAATTAAAGCAATATGAGCTGCATTTTTGAAAATTTTATTTTGCTGTTAAAATGTGTTGTTATGATTTTTTTGTATGTAACTTAAACCTTTATGATCAATCAAACTTAAATAAAGCAGAAAAAACTTCTATATACAATCCAATATACAGTTTTATATAAGAAATCTTTATTTTACAGGACGACAATAATGCAATTTTGATTCAATCGAAGCTCATAAATAGTTCTTGCATCGCAAATATGAACAAAAGAAGTTTATTAATATTATTATTTTGTGCCTTTCAAATAGTTATTTATAATTTTGCAACAAAAAAATCTTACATCAAACTTGCAGCTCATATTGGTCATGATTGCGCTCTATCGTGTCATATGAAAAATTCGCAGATATTATAAGTACTAGTAGTACGCATGCATGGTATTGGACCAACTTAAGGCCAAAGCCAACCCCCCAACAAATATTCTCTCTCATTACAACAGTTTTATATATATCGCCAACAGCTGGCCCAACTATGGTCCCATAATACATCACCAACTATCAATATTTCATGTTGGACCACTGTTGGCCCAATAAGGGTAACCCAACTGCGATAATTCAATTATAATGTAAGATTGGTCTAATGATGCATTAAAACTATACATTGCTACAGGTTGGTGTGCATTTATATAGCATAGCGGGTTCGAAATTTTGATTGGTAAATAAACAATAAATATGAAATGATTTCAGTCGACCATTCTCTTAATGAAACATAATTATGGAGATTAATAATTAACCTTTTAACACTCTGTATTTCGGCTATTAAAAAATCCGGGTGGTGTAATGGAGGATACTAATGGAGCATAGCGAACATTATTTTATACACACGTCACCTACCCCAGACAATATATCAAGTGCTACAGGAGTAACGAAACAGGATTAAACACAGCCCTCTCCTAACAAGTACGTATATTTATTTAATCTTACTATAATTAAGGAATGAAGCTTATTTCAACTTATGTTCTCCGATATAACATAACTTGGGGCAGTTTACGCTTTATAAACCGCGAAGCGGTTTATAAGAAAGCGTAAACTGCCCCGAGTTTTGTTATATCGGATAACATAAGTTGAAATAAGCTTCATTCCTTATAATTCAATTTCTGTGTAGACAATGAGACAATATTTCCTCCGGAAAAAGGCTTCAAATTGAGCATTATTTTAAAAGTAACGTCAAGCGGAGTAATACGTTTTTGACGTAACTCATTGTGACGTAGGCAAGTTATGTTATACAAAATGTTATATGTTCCTCTGAATGATTCAGCCAATGAAATTGCTTGATACAAGTGAAATTAAATTATTATAGTTGAAAGTTAACGTCATTTAAATAAGAAATAATATATAACCTATAAATAATACATCGAGAGTTCAAAAACAAGTTGTTACACCTTATATTAAGTTCCTTTCCCTTATAATAACTAACTTTTACTATATTTCAAAGAAGCATAACCATTTGTAATTATTTCTACAATGAAAGCTATTCAGTTTCAAAGAGTGGTATTTTCGAAATAACATGTCACCTCTACTAATGTTGTTCGGAACCTTTTATTTTTCGGTGTTCTGCACATTATAAAACCCGATGAGTTCAGAGTAGCTCTGACAGTGGCTCTGGCGAGAGCTAGCGAGACTTCAGCGATTGATAAATTCCTTTATTGTACTATCCACCCCTACTAATGTGTTCGGAACTTTGTATTTTTCGGTGTTCTGCAAATTATAAAACCCGATGAGTTCAGAGTAGCTCTGGCAGTGGCTCTGGCGAGAGTTAGCGAGACTTCAGCGAGATAGGGTAAATTATTCACGGAAATGTGGCTAGGAAGTGACTAGCACGTGGAGGCATGGTAAACAGAAAAGTTATCTTGCGTTTCAGTTTTCACCACCTTAGAATCAGCTGATAATGTCTGTAGAAATGTACCTCAATCGATCGATCTCTCTTATATTCATTCAAACTTAAATAAATAATATTCTCTTTAATTGCAGTTTTCTGCAGTCATGAATTAAAATTTCTTTTTGGACAAATATATTTGCATGGGAACCGGGACTATATTTTTTGTCGTCAGATTTGCAAATGAGGCACAAGCTTGATTTTAACTGACCAATCAGCTGAATGAGTATTGCATTATGGGTTACTACGAATACTACAGGAATTTTACGCTTGAGAAAAAAGGAAATCTTATGGTAAATAAAAAACATTCTTAAAAATATTATTTTCCTGCTCATGATAAAAAACAATTCATTTGTTAAATAAATGATGGAAGTCTAGATTTCTGAAAGCCATACTGCAAAAGAGATTTGCGTCTGTATTAATTCCTTTGTTGTACTATCGGTGAATACTATTGCCAGGTGGATTCCCTGGCCGAACACGTGAACACGAACGTAAACAAAGTTTTGTCCATTTAAATGCATATTAATAGATGCTGCTCGTTTTCCTTACCCTTGAAGCGCTGGTGTTTTGAACTAGACACAAACTACATTTTATTAAACATTTCTTTCAGTTAACAACAAATTAAAACGCCCGTAACATCTTTCATAGTTTCTTTTCTTTGTATTTTGTTCGTAAGAACATTTTTTTTATTTTGCAGCCCATTGACATGATCCTAGATTGGCCTGAACCACGTGTTCGAAGTAAAATGTAAACATGTATTTGGCGTAAACGTTGCTATTCATTCAACGATTGGTCATATGCTCTTGATAAGATCGTCTGTGCGCATTTATTACAATAGCCATATAAGGCAAACAAAGGTGTGTCAGTGTAGATGATATTACACATTTTTTTTACTAGCGAATCGGTCACTAGTGGGCTCTTATTTTCGCCGAAAAGTGTAAGATATATTGTTATTTTAACACCCCCTCCTTTAGCCACCTTTTTTTCTGTTGAAAATCAAGAAAGTCTTTCAGAAAGGTCTGGAAACATTTATTGCAGGACATGTTCTCAAAAGAAACAGGCTATAGCAATGACATGCTTACTGCCAATTTTATTTATAAAACCGGTTCTACCCTTTAACCTTTAAATAGATCAACCTAAACCACGTGTCTTGAATTTAAATCACAATAACATTAGTAGGGGTGTATCGGTGAATACAATTGTCAGGTGGATTCCCTGGCCAACACACGTGATCACGATTATAGTTATGTAAAAAATGTTTGTCCATTTAAATGCATACGAGATGCTGCTCGTTTTCCTTATCTTTGAAATGCTTGTATTCTGAACTTGATATGAACTGCGTATACGTTTTATTAAACATATTTTTCTCTAGTTAACAACAAATTAAAAACGCCCCAGATATTTTTAATAGTTTCTAATGTTTGCATTTTATTCATAAGAATTTTTTTTTTATTTTGCATTCCATTGACATGATCATAGATTGACCTGAACCATGTGTTCGAAGCAACATGTAATCATGTATTTGGCGTAAACGTATTCAATCAACAATTGGTCAGTTGCTCGTGGTAAGATCCTCTGTGCGCATTAATAGCAATAGCCATATAAGGCAAACAAAGGTTTTTTAGTGTAGGTAGATGATATTACACATTTTTTTTACCAGCGTATCGGTCGCTAGTGAGCTGTAATTTTTGCAGTTAAGTATAAGATGTATTAATTGTTATTTACCCCCCCCCCAACTTAAGCCACCCATTTCTGTTGAAAATCAGTCTTTCAGAAAGGTGTGGAAACACACATTTTTCACAGGACATATTTCAGAGGAAACAGACTATAGCAATTTCCTTTTTACTGCCAATTTTATTTATAAAACCGGATCCACCTTATATGAAACCGGATCTACCCCATAACCTTTGAATAGGTAAACCTAAACTACGTGTCTTGAATTTAAATCACAATAACATTAGTAGGGGTTATGTGATAATTCTTAAATTGAGAATTATTTTTTTTTATGTAATATGAACGACCATCCTTATCTGCATTGCTTAAATTTATTTTCAATAAGGCGTTCGGTGTTCTGCACATTATAAAACCCGATGAGTTCAGAGTAGCTCTTACAGTGGCTCTGGCGAGAGCTAGCGAGACTTCAGCGATTGATAAATTCCTTTATTGTACTATCGGTGAATACAATTGTCAGGTGGATTCCCTGGCCAACACACGTGATCACGAGTATAGTAATGTAAAAAATGTTTGTCCATTTAAATGCATACGAGATGCTGCTCGTTTTCCTTATCTTTGAAATGCTTGTATTCTGAACTTGATATGAACTGCGTATACGTTTTATTAAACATATTTTTCTCTAGTTAACAACAAATTAAAAACGCCCCAGATATTTTTAATAGTTTCTAATGTTTGCATTTTATTCATAAGAATTTTTTTTCTTATTTTGCATTCCATTGACATGATCATAGATTGACCTGAACCATGTGTTCGAAGTAACATGTAATCATGTATTTGGCGTAAACGTATTCAATCAACAATTGGTCAGTTGCTCGTGGTAAGAACCTCTGTGCGCATTAATAGCAATAGCCATATAAGGCAAACAAAGGTTTTTCAGTGTAGATAGATGATATTACACTTTTTTTTTTACCAGCGTATCGGTCGCTAGTGAGCTGTAATTTTTGCAGTTAAGTATAAGATTTATTAATTGTTATTTACCCCCCCCCCCAACTTAAGCCACCCATTTCTGTTGAAAATCAGTCTTTCAGAAAGGTGTGGAAACACACATTTTTCACAGGACATGTTTCAGAAGAAACAGACTATAGCAATTTCCTGTTTACTGCCAATTTCATTTATAAAACCGGATCTACCTTATATAAAACCGGATCTACCCCATAACCTTTGAATAGGTAAACCTAAACTACGTGTCTTGAATTTAAATCACAATAACATTAGTAGGGGTGATGTGATAATTCTTAAATTGAGAATTTTTTTTATATAATATGAACGACCATCCTTATCTGCATTGTTTAAATTTATTTTCAATAAAGCCATAAGTGCCGCGTACATGTCAAAATTTCAAGTCTTCAAACTGCAGCAACCAATATCGAAATATTTATTTTTCAGACACCTTCAAAAACAAGTTGTTACAACTTATATTAAGTTCCTTTCCCTTATAATAACTAACTTTTACTATATTTTAAAGAAGCATAACCATTTGTAATTATTTCTACAATGAAAGCTATTCAGTTTCAAAGAGTGGTATTTTCGAAATAACATGTCACCTCTACTAATGTTGTTCGGAACCTTTTATTTTTCGGTGTTCTGCACATTATAAAACCCGATGAGTTCAGAGTAGCTCTGACAGTGGCTCTGGCGAGAGCTAGCGAGACTTCGGCGATTGATAAATTCCTTCATTGTACTATCGGTGAATACAATTGTCAGGTGGATTCCCTGGCCAACACACATGATCACGAATATAGTTATGTAAAAAATGTTTGTCCATTCAAATGCATACGAGATGCTGCTCGTTTTCCTTATCTTTGAAATGCTGGTATTCTGAACTTGATACGAACTGCGTATACGTTTTATTAAACATATTTTTCACTAGTTAACAACAAATTAAAAACGCCCCTGATATTTTTAATAGTTTCTAATGTTTGCATTTTGTTCATAAGATTTTTTTTTATTTTGCATTCCATTGACATGATCATAGATTGACCTGAACCACGTGTTCGAAGTAACATGTAATCATGTATTTGGCGTAAACGTATTCAATCAACAATTGGTCAGTTGCTCGTGGTAAGATCCTCTGTGCGCATTAATAGCAATAGCCATATAAGGCAAACAAAGGTTTTTTAGTGTAGATCGATGATATTACACATTTTTTTACCAGCGTATCGGTCGCTAGTGAGCTGTAATTTTTGCAGTTAAGTATAAGATGTATTAATTGTTATTTAACCCCCCCCCCCAACTTAAGCCACCCATTTCTGTTGAAAATCAGTCTTTCAAATAGGTGTGGAAAAACACATTTTTCACAGGACATGTTTCAGAAGAAACAGACTATAGCAATTTCCAGTTTACTGCCAATTTTATTTATAAAACCGGATCTACCTTATATAAAACCGGATCTACCCCATAACCTTTGAATAGGTAAACCTAAGCTACGTGTCTTGAATTTAAATCACAATAACGTTAGTAGGGGTGATGTGATAATTCTTAAATTGAGAATTATTTTTGTTTATATAATATGAACGACCATCCTTATCTGCATTGTTTAAATTTAATTTCAATAAGGCCATAAGTGCCGGGTACATGTCAAAATTTCAAGTCTTCCAACTGCAGCAACCAATATCGAAATATTTATTTTTCAGACACTTTCAAGAAAATTTCAGTAAACTAAATAATATATTTTTCAATTAAATAATGAAATGTAAGGGTTTTGAAATATTTTTAAAGATATTTGAAGCAAAGAAACATTTATCTCTGTGTTACCAGGGTATTTTTGAACTGATTTTATCGCAAATCTCGCTTGAAATTATTACACTTCGACCGAAATAGCGTCATCTTGAGTGATGACACTGTCGGATTTGACAATTGGACAATTTGAATCACGGATTTCATTTTATAATTTTATAAAACAAGCGTTTTAATAGGTTGATAAGGACCCGCCCACTCTCGTGCGGTATTCTTTGCCTGTATAAGTTGGAGAGCGTCCAAGGGCCTAGCGAATGACCATGTTTGATTGTCGGAGAGCGTTGTGACTTTCTGAAGAAGAAAAAAACACAAAAAGCAAACAAAATATAAAATAATTTTTAGGATGTGATTTATACGTTACGTAGACGGTACATGAATATCATTCGATGGCGCACAGTATTTCATTTTATCCTACATGTATTTCTGCCGATTTACGGCATTTTACATTTTATAGGTGTTTGTTCTGTGCGACTTTTCAGTGCATTAAAAATCTTTTGTTCTCCGTGTTTTAGTCACAAGTGAGCTATTTCTGATTGACAATATCTACGTGGTTTATGGAGACCAGGTATTCCAACAATCTATTGGAATTCCCATGGGTACCAATTGCGCTCCGTTATTAGCAGACCTATTTTTATATTCATATGAAGCAGAATTTGTGCAAAATCTTATGCGTGAACAGAAGGAAACACTTGCTGTGGCCTTTAAATTAAAAATTTAGGAAAAAAGTAAAGATCTTCACAGGGAGAAGTTTGTCCATGGCACCTGATCCCACCTTTGATGTTTCCGGGGTCTGTGTTTGCTCTGCTCTTATTTTGTATTGTTTCATGGGCTTTGAGATTGAATACTGTTCGTTATCTCCATATCATTCTTCATTGCAAATACAAACAAATTTAAAACGGAGGTAATACTGTATATTATGCGATTACCCAGCTGATAACGGACCACTTGTTATTCAGTGGAAAAAAATATAAATTCATTGGTGGTAAAACACGAAAAACATAGGATTTATTCAAAAGTTTACTGTTTTATGTGACGACTGTCAAAAATACCATATTATGTGTGCTACTCAATACCCATTTCAACCGTCGTCATGGCAATAAACATGCCGACCATAAAAATATAAATCCTTGTGCTTTTTTTAAGGCAGTGCAATTTTGACTGTAACGGCGAATGTTATTCAAATTAAGAAATATCACTTATAATTCATGTTAAAAATAAATAATGTAACAACATTTACCAAATCTAAGTACGTTTAATTTTATTGATGAACTGAAGAAAAAACGAGACATGTGGCCCGAGGAACATGCATTTGATACGAACATGACATATATTCAGTCAACTGCTGCCAGTTGTGGAGCATCTTATTTGAAGATCATTATACAGATAATACCCACACTCACAATAATTTACTATGGTATTGCGTAGGTCTACTAAATACTTAGTGCAATTAGTACCACCTTTTTTGACCGTTTTCTACAGCTGTTCTACTTTCTTGGAAACATTCCATATCTTCGGCTTCACATTTGAGAAAGTGGGCGGGCCTATAAAAAAAGCACCAATCAGATTCTTTGTTGGATTTTGCAATTGAAGATCAGTAAGATTCAATTGAATTTCAGTCAGATTCATCAGTGTCGTAACTCAACGCGTCACAATATCGGTCAAGGTGTATACTTTCGAGAAAGATTTGCGATAATACTATTGATTACAGCATGGGATGTCCAAAAAGATTTACCGTTTCCTTCCTGGCTTTTCTGGGTTTTCTGATTCTGTTTGGCTTTAGGACTGTTATCACCATTATAATGATCTACGTCATTAAAGACAACGACAATAACAGGGCAACAATATATAAAGAGGTGAGCTATTTTTCACCATATATCATCACTCTATAATTCACAATTACATAGACATTTTGATATCCTTCTGCTAACAATAAGTAATAAACTTTTGTCTCAAAATTCCATTTTGCAATTTTAAATAGAACAAGAAAACAAAACTTTGTGTTAATATCAAAAGGAAAAAATTATATAGTTTCGACTTTGAAACTGATTTTAATTTGAGTATATTTTAGTGCACCATCAATGGTACAGCGTTTGACCTCCATTTAGACTGGAGTGTGGCCACTTCTCAGTATTTTAACACTGCCTATTACATAGGACAAGTCATCTCCCAGTTGCCGGGAGGAATCCTAGCTGTCCGATTCTCTCCAACAAAGTGAGTCAACTCTCTGCCACCCCTGGTTTGTTCATGTTAAAGTCATCCTGAAAAAATCTTATCGGACGTAAAAATTTGCAGTCTTAAATGATATTATGTACACCCATAGTAAATTCTTATCCAGAATGAATATTTGCTACAATTAAGATTCTCCGCTTGTTTTGTTTTTCAACTGAATCATTGCAAACTGGAATCATCACTTAGTACGAGTTCCTTTCCAAACTATATTTTATAACATAATAGTAGTAATTGCATCATGTGCGTAGTTGTTTTGATCTATCAAAGTATTTGCATAAAGGTTAAACTTATTATATTAATCCAAAATCGAAAACAAACATCTGAGTCACACGGTTTGTTCCAACGGTTTATTTATCTCTAATTTATTATTATTTTTTTAAATTTCATTGTTAGTTTCTTGAATAAACAGACAGGGGACTGTTTCAGCAGAAAAAAATCTCACATCGTATATGTTTTTATTAAATACGTGTAAATGTTTCTGCTAATATCCAAACTCGAAAATGGATATTTTCAAATGTGAGAATCATACCCGGGTATATTCATATGTTATATATAAAGTCTTGTCTTGTCTTGTTTTACAGGGAAGTTTTTTTCTGCTTATAGATTGTTCGGTGGAGTTGTATTTATCAGCGGAGGGTGTTTCTGGGTTTTAGCATTTTTAATGAAGTATAGTCCAGTAGTGGTGTTTGTAACTAGATTTATACAAGGCCTTGTAGAGGTATTTATTGTCCATAAATGAACAAATTCATAAAATCATCTACGATTAAAGAGACACCAAAAACTCAATATATATATATATATATATATATATATATATATATATATATATATATATATACTCAACAAAAAAAGAAACGCATATTGTTATTACTCGTAAAAGTTTTTTTTTAAATATACATGGAACAAGTATCTTGTATATCATTGGATACCTGTGACCTTTTTAAAGGACAACATGGGGTTTTAAAACCCCATTGTTGAATTATCTCCCTTGATTAAATGTGTTTATAAAAGCACTCCTATTTAACCCATATTTAAGATTTGATAGAAGTGTTGATGCTGCAATGCCAAGCCGAAACAAAGATGAACACAACCAGGCTCACGATGATACTAAATGGAGCTAAGCAACAGAAAGTTGCAACTGCATTTGGAATCCATCAATGGGCTTTGCAAGCGTTAAACTAACGTCGGAAGACCAAGAATTGGCCGTCCGCAGGTAACCACACCCAGGCAAGACCGTCAGACCCCCCCCCCCCTTTCAGTACCTCACGCGATTCATAACTTGCTGTAAAAACTGCTGATTGAAAAAAATCTGCGTAAATAGGCAAATTGTTCACAAGAGACCGAAAGGAGCTGGTATTCGTTGACGATATCCATACATTGGAAATCAACCAGCGCTTAGTCTTGCAAAGGATATATGTATTGGTTAAGGCGTTATGCCCCTTGAATTTGGAGGCGTCGACAATGACAAAAACTTCACTTTTCAACTTACAACACAGGATATGTTTGATTTTTATTAAAACCCTCTGAAATCACTTTTAAAAAAATAGGGATTAAA
>PRKT01000106.1:183861-199617 GCA_003671525.1 Saccostrea glomerata | reverse complement strand
TCTGACCTTGACCTCCAGATCTTGATGGTGTTATCATCACTGACGGTCACCATGTACTCCTGGTTAGCAGGGTTAAATCCCACAGCATTGACCACACCCCAGGAGTGTTCATAGACTGCAATGTTGTTTCGGTAGTGCTTGTCCCAGAGATATGCTCGGGCATCCTCGCTGCCACTAAAACACAAAAAGTTTAGAATGACATAAGTGTTTAGAAAACGAAATTATTTATAGTATAATTTCCAACTGGCATTACAATAAAGAAAAGAAGCTAATGGACCCTACTGGTTACATGAATATCACAGAGCTATTTCATCTTCTTATTTGTAAAAATGGAGTTTTTCCAGTTTGTCGTAAGGGGGATGTTGTATGCAAATATGAAATACAAGTAAAGTTGATACTGTATATCTATATACAATGTAGAAGAATTTGGATATCTCCTTATTAACACAACGGTGTCTGAATGAAATTAAAATGGAGCAATATTGTTTGCAAGTATTGCAAGATGAAAAGTAGTATGGGATGAAACTAACCCTACATTCATTTTTTTTTTATCAAACACTAATAAAATTTTCATTTACCTTCCAACATAATCCTGACTAACATCCAGAAATACAAAGCAGCACATGGTAGAGGGGGAGTATCCCTTGTGACCCACATAACGTACTCCCTCATTCTTTAGTGTCAACAAGTCAATAACCAAGACCTCAATAGAGGGTGAAAGGTCAGGGGTTGCCCAAGGGTCATTTCTATCCACTTTACCAATCCATGGTCGATAGTTTAAGAATAAATATCTGCAACAGCAAAACAAGAATAATATACACATAAGCCAACATTCTTTTCATGCAAATGGATTAATGAAAATCCTCAAAATTTTAATTTCCCAGTTACATTGAGGCTAAATTGTACTTTACAAATTGTTGCTTTTCTGTGCTTGTTAATGTAAATACATTTCCTTCTCAGGTGGTTGTATACATGTACGATGCAATGATTGTAAAACTATTATATTATGCCATTAAGATCTGCATAAAATAATTTCCAACATATTACTTTTAAAAAATTGAATTTTTTATTATGGACCCAGCATAACCCTATAGTTATTACATGAATGTAATTTAAACAAACATAAATCTACAAAATTACTTCAGGAAGATGTGAATTTACACCAATTATCATGTCAAAATCAAATACTTTTAAAATTCAGGGATTTATATGATTTTAGTTCTTACCTATTATCACTTGACAGACAGAGTCCTGTCACATGTCCAAATAGGTCAATCAGATGATCTGGTTTGTCCGATTTTCTCACCGGTTGCACATGAATGTCATTGTTACTGAAGTTAACGACCATGTGGTGACTTTCCTCACTGACCTCCATCTCTTCTGCATCTTTCTCATTTCTATTGGATGTCAGCTTTAACACTGAATCTGCACTGACATTCTTAATACCTAATTGATGCAGAGCAACAGCAAACTCTCCTGTCACAAATATCAAATTCTTCACTGATGAGTCTTCTTCAGCCGATGAGAAATTGCTATCATCCACTTCTGAACATGTGGATAATGAATCACTATCCATAGATTTAGTACACGTGGATAATGAATCGCTATCCTCAAGTTTATTACCAGTGGATAATACAATGGAATCAGCCTTCTTCCCAGATCTCCCTTCTTCCAATGAGCATTTACACTTGCCTTCACTATTATAAGCTCCCAAATTATGACTATTTTGGTTTTGGTTAGAGTTACAACACACATTTTCAGTATCTAAGGAATCCTCATTTCCAGTAAGGAAGTCTTTTTCCTTGCAACTTGCTTTGAGTTGAGATGCCACTGCTTCTACGGTCTGGTTTGTAAAATTAGCGACAGTTAAAAATTTGATGAGACTTGCTGTTTCACTAGAGAATGTGAACAAATTCTGTCCAACACCTTCTTCCACGACAGGGGGGGTATCATTTGGTAATGGTACGTCTTTATCAACCTGAGAAAACACAATGATAAGTTTTTAAGGTATTCATTGCTTAAGTCACAGGTTTTCTAATCATTCTATATCCACAATGGCTTGCATGTAAAAGGCATGTAATATGGCTTTATAACTTCACAAAGAGTAAATTTTCATATTATATACTGATCCTGAAATGAATCAATCAGTAATACATTAATACCAAACTTGAAATAATTCCAATTGTAATATACTGAACCTGAAATGATTCAATCTGAACAGTTGTTGCAAATCTATCTAGACTTATTTCTAAGTATCCCCCTAGGAATGTATTATCATCTAGCCATGCACCAAACAGTTGAGATGGGTCCATTGAAACAACTCTCAAAATCTGTAAATCTGAAAAAATAATGAAAATATGCACTACACAGTAAAACTCATTTAGTATGAACGCTGCAAATATTGCAAATTCATGGATATATAGCGAAGTTGTCTTGAATCCCAATTAAGCTATGTAAATAAAACGAATTAATTATACGGATATAAAGAATTACAGTTATAGCGAAGTAATTTCATAGGTCTCAGTGACTTTGCTATAACCAAGTTTTACTGTAATGATTTTTTTTTTAAGTTTAATAAATACAGTAAACAGTCAAAAGGATTATGGAAACTATAATTATGTTGTGCATATATATTAATTTCTTCTAAAAAGATATACTGTAGAAGTACTTGTTTCTGTGTGGAATAAATTTACGCTATGTTCGCGGTAAAAAACTTTCCGCAGAAAATTGTCCCATCAAACTTAATACACATAAAAGGCATATAATGAGAATCTTAAGATATACACATAGTTTTGTACCAGCGGATTAAACAGAAATAGAGATTCCATGGAATTATGACCCCATGGAAAAAAGTATGTCTACAGTAAACAACGTAAATGATACATGTGGTTTATGAAACTTACTATGCACAAGAGACAAAATGGCCACAAATCCTCTCCTATCCAAGAAGTCTGTGGTTCTTACACTGGATACCAGAAGCATTGTGTCACTTTTGTTGAAGCACGAAAATTGTGTAAAGTCCCAAGACAGCAGTTCTCGGAAATCCCTACTGTACTTCAGAGTTGTAGGGTATCCCACCTGCCAAACCTAAAAGAGATGATTAAAAAAAGATTATTGAGTGCAAAATTCCTTTTTCCACGGACATTGCAGTTAACCTAAACAGTATAAATATATGCATGAATGGATGAAACTAATCCATCGTTAACAATGTATTATGATCAGACAATATCAAAGTTGAATATATAAGCTTTAATAATGAAAAAAAAAATAGCTATTCATTTTCTTTTTACTTTGCAGTTTCCATCAACTGGGTATAAGTGACAACATTCACACACTCATCAGTTTTTAGCACAGGCCTTTAGATAGCTTAGAAAAAAAAATTTGAGATGTTAAAAAAAAAAAAATAACGGGATGGAACTCTTTTAATAGGGTACCTACTTTCACCAATAAAATTCTTTTAAATCAAATGCTTTACAATTTTATTTTCTATCCATATTTATTCATATATAAACAATCTTCATTACTAACAAAGTTCATTCAGTATTTCCTTATACTTCTGAAGATATTCTGAAATCAATTTCACAATTGACCTAATTTTTTAAACTCAACATCAGCTTGGGCCTTTGAAGAACTTGACTAATTGTTAAGCAGGAACGACAATATACTCAAAAAATATTTGCTCATTTGCATTTGAGCTTTACAAAGTTTTCTATAATTTGATCATATGATCTTATTAAGTCACAAACAACATTTTAGTGATCTAATTGTTTTGAAAATCAAAAGGTATATAATGCATTCTGGGAAAAATTGGTTCAACCATAGCTTCTTTTACATTAATAATCAACATGGCGGTTGCAGTTGTTGATGTACATGTAGACGTTTTCAAATTAATTTTTCACAAAAGAAATTATTAAAGACTTAACCTTACAATCTGGAGTAAGAAATCAACTTTAAAATGATGAAAGATTTTGCAAATACTATGCAACTCTTCGCTGCACCTCAAACAACATCTGTTAACATGTGAATGACCAGGGGCCCAAGCTAATGTCGAGTAAAAGAAAGTAGGTTTATTTTTGAAATTGATTTCAGAATATCTCAAGAAATATATGGAATTTTGAATGAGCTTTGGTAGAAATGAAGAATGATTATCTGTGAATAGAATTGAATAGAAAGTAGAATTTTAGAGCATTTGATTAAAAAATATTTCATTAGCGGTATTGGGTACCAAGTGTAAGAGTTCCATACCTTTATCTTTTTTTTTTTTTACACACAAATTTTTTTAAGTGATCAAAAGGCCTGTGGTTTTTAGTTTTCAATTGATTAGTTACATTTTGTACAGTGTACCTTTATGGAGGCGTCTTTAGACGTTGTAGAGAACATGTCGCCGTGGTGTGAGAAGCTTACTCAGTAATGCTGTATCTTACCTTTATGGAGGCGTCTTTAGACGTTGTGGAGAACATATCGCCGCGGTGTGAGAAGCTGACATGGAGAACTTCATCACTGTGATCCTTCAGGACCTCAGTTAGTATCACAGGACAGTTGTAGTGAAGACGTTTATACTCTAGGTACCAGCTGTCTCTCCCTGGGGGGAGGGTCACTCCGTGTATGTCCCAGGTCCTCCATAACAATGCCATCCACAGACTCTCATCAAAAGCCACACGGCACCAGATCTACAGATACAGTTCAATGTTGTTATCTCAAACTCAATAGGACCAAGAAAAAAACAGGGATTCAAAATACTGAGGGTGTAATACATAGAGAAAATGTAGTTGGGACTTCTGTCAAAATCACTTTAAAATACCTGATTCTTTACGAAATTCTCCGAGTATATACAAAAATTTGGCCATGCTACTAAATTTATGCTGAATTTTCATACCAATCAATGTTTTTTTCCCAAACTTACCCCTCCCCCTTTCAAAAAAGGGGGTTGTGTCAAATGATTATATTTGTTAATTTTCTTTCCCTTGCATCAATTTCATCAACAAATTTACCTACAAGACTGTGGTTATCATCTAACATTGACAAAATTCAAAATGATTCATTATTATTAAGTATTTATATTACCTTGCATGTCTGAGACACGGAGATTAAATGGTTTGCATCCAGATAAGAGAATATATGAAAAAGTAATGACTCTGGTATATCAGTCCACATTGAACAAGTTGTCTCACCATCGTCTTCAGAAGTGTTCCTGAAAATCAGAGATAGATCCCTTAGAAAGTTACACATGCCTTACCCCACATCCCAGAAGATTTCAATGAAAACATAACAAAACACAACTCTCAAATTAATGCAGGATATTATAATCTTGACATAAGTAGCTAAAACTACGCACTTTCCAAGTAAAAAAAGTTTTTTTATTTGAATAAAAAGTCATTCGTTTATGTTTTATTGCAAAATCCGTAAAAAGATTTCTACCTTCTCTCTCCTATGCAATGCAGTGGCATTTTTTGGAATCTCCCGAACTGCCTGTCAAATCTCCATTCCGAATTTCGTCGAATCGAATGGCACGAAATTTTCGGAGAATTGAATAAATTAAGGGAACACCAGGTTTGAATGTATATTAAATGTGTTCGAATTTTAAAATTCATTTATTCAAGTATTAAAGAGGTATTGAACAATATTTTTATTTTCATGTTTTATTCTAGTATGGTACAATCATAATACGAAACTTTGCTTTTCAAGCCATACAATGGAATGGGGTGCGTTTATGAAATGAAATAAAATTTAAGTATGAGATAAATAACCCAACACTTCTTTTGATAATAACCATCTACAATCTCTGTCTTAAAAATCTTAATTATGGTATAAGTCATCTGCATGCACATGAAAGCGGATGAAATGTGTAAAATGGACAAAGCATTGATTAACTCATGACACTATCCCCTACATTGTCTCTCAGCTCAATTATTTAGTAATTTGTTCATATTCGATTCCTATTCGCTTTAAAATCGTGAAGGGAAAGAAGAGAGACAAAAATCCACTGTAGAAAGGTTGATTTGAAATCAATATAGGCAAGAAATAAAATCTAAAAAAAAAAGAAAACTTTTTCTAATAGAACCATTTCAGATGTTCAACGAGGAAAATGAAAAATAAATAAATGAATAAATAAAACAAGAGAAACATATGAGCCCCCTTAAAATTAATGAAAAAATTAATATACTTTAAAGGATATAATTCTACTTTCAAAGAAAATGAATCATTAAGAATACATATAATATTAAACTAAAGACATGATACAAAGCTTGAGGATGCATATATGGACTTGAAAATCCTATTAGTGTAGACATTTTTTTTCCCATTGTGAATTGAACAGCCATTAAAATTCCACAGGAGACTCTGTCAAATTTAGAATTATTCAATTACTTAAGATGTATGTATTTAAGTAAGTGTAGCGAGATAGGTATACAGTGTAATTTCAGGTGTGTTTATTGTTTCAGCCCTATGGTTGCGTGGACTCATATCATATTAAAAACAAGAAATCATATTTAGCCACATTTTATTGCAGAGATAATAGTAAAGACTTTTTTTAATTTATACACATCCTCATATTTTGTGTACAAATAATTTACAACATATGATAAAATCTGTTCAATGTAGCTTTGACAATTTTCTTTAAAACAAAACTCTCTCCCTCTCAAAACCCCTTCAAAGCATTCACAGCCCCCCATTATCGCGTTAACTATGGTTTACAGATGTAAAATATAGATTAACGTTGTTAACTATAGTTTACAGTCCGTAAACTATAGTTTACAAGCGATAAACCTAGTTTATCGACTGTGAAACTATGTTTAGCTCATTTTTGTGAATTTGGCGTGCCATATGCATGGGTTCGTTTTACAGCCGAAAGTGCGTGGATAAAACAAGTGTTTTATTATCACGAATTTAAATAATGTTCACAGGTAGGCGAAGACATTAAAAAGTATTCAAGGAAGACTGCCCCCCCCCCTTCCCCTCCCCATTTTCCAGTTATCCCTATTCCCAGGGTTTGATCCTCCGCTCCATTCTGGTTTCAGTTGGTTCAATGTCCAAAGGTTTTATATCTAGTTCCGTAACACCAGGTAATGGTAGACCCTTAGATATCATTTCCACCACCTGACCAAAGCTAGCTATAGGCACCTCATCAGTGTCAGACAAAACTGTCTTGATTTCATCATCTTTCTCGGACAACACTATTTCTGATATTAATTGTTGGCAAGAATCAATAGTTTCAGAATTGTTGAATGCCTCAGTTCTATCTGTGCTCATAACATTTGCTTCACAGACACTTGATCTAGGTGACGTTTCTGTATTTAGTTTGAATGGTTCATTTTTTGTGTGCTTTCTTCTTTCTTCAATTAGGTTAAGATCTGAAATAAAACATATTATCAATTATTAAAAGGCCTACTTCTAGAGGTCTATTGGACAAGCAAATTTTCAAAATTCAAATACATAGAAATATCAATCAATTAATGCTAAAGTGGTCGACTGAAGGAGAAAACTTTTCAAGAAAAGTTCAAAGTCATAAATAATCTGGTGCAGCATGAAATTTATTCTGAGGATATCAGAGAGGAAATACATTATAAACAAACCAGTCTATTTGCATTGTTTATCTGCTATAGACCATTAAATTCCCACATGAAACTTTAGAATTGGTCAGCACTGTACCTTCTGTCTGATTTTCCAAATTATTATCTTTAAGCCAGCGTCTGTAATCAATGGCTGTAATTTTCCCATATTTCCTTTAGAAATAAAATAGATATAATTGAGAAGTGCATGATATGAAAACTATTCATAGCTCGCTCTATCTTGAAAAAACAAAAAATAAATCATAATTATCATAATGTCAAAATATTAAGTCTTCTTCCATCAGTCTGGTGAGGAAAATTATATATAAACAGGATTTTGAAAAATATTTTTAACAAATTTTCATTTGAGAGAGACTTAAATTTCACAATAAACTAGGGCTAATTGTAACGGGAACCGTTACAGATGTTCCCCAAACGCCCCCCAACTCCCTTTTGGTGCCATATTCCCTGTAAGCGGTATTAAATAAGACACATGCAATTTGGACTTAAACAACCTTTTCCCAGAAGAATACAAAATATATTTAAATTTTAGCAGTGCACGCGTGCTCATCTGAATGCATATGCCTAATGACCATATCATCTTGTCTACACTATCTATATATTTTAATATACTTAATATCAAATTAATTAATCTAGAAGTATTAAAAAAAACACTCATTTAAGGGTATTTTTCATATTACTCATTTCACGTGCACACACGTGCATGAGGACTATACCTTCTTGTAGGAGTCTATTATGTCTGTCTATGTTCTAAATCCCATCCTGTTTGGTTGAAAAACAAGGGAGTTATAGCCATTTACAGTTTTAGCCAATAAGATTGCAGCACACGTGCATGCGCATGTTTAAACGACAATTGTTATATATCATATTGTAGTACATTCTAAAGTATGTATTTATTTTAAGATGTCAAAGCATTTCGTCAAAAAACAAAAAAAATATTGAGATTTTTGTTTCAGCCAATCAGAACGAAACGCACGTGCACGTATGTGCATGGTGACCATACCGTCTTGTAGAAGTCCATTATATCTGTCTATGTTCTAAATCCCATCCTGTTTGGGTGAATAACAAGGGAGTTATAGCCATTTAAAGTTTAAGCCAATCAGATTGCAGTGCACGTGCATGCGCGTGTTTTCATGATAATTTTTATATATCATATTGTAGAACATCCTAAAGTATCCCTATATTTTAAATTTCAAATTATTTCGTCAAAAAACTGAAAAGATATTGAGATTTTTGTTTCAGCCAATCAGAGCGAAGCGCACGTGCATGCGCGTAAGTTCGTGATAATTTGACAGAGTCATATTATCTAAAGTCTCAATATATCTTTATATAATGAGTTTCAAATCATTTAATCAAAAAATGTAAAAGTTATAGCTGTATAAAGTATATCAGTCATTTCACTCATTTCACGCGCACGCACGTGCAGGCGTATGCGCGCAAAATGACCTTCGTTCCGCACACCTACACTACACACCTATTAACCCTAAAAAGGTTTTAGCTTAGTTGGGTGAACAGTTTCTGAGAACACTCGCGGACAAAAAAGTACCGGAGAACAAAGAAGAAAAAAAAGAATAATAACTAGATGCGTTCTTGTTGCTAGAGCAACAAGCGGTCTTCCGACCGACTTTTCGTTAGAGTTCTATGCAGTGTCATCCATGGAATAGATTTCAGAATGCATTTTCTTCGTATACGTTTATTTACAGCAGTCTTTCGACATAGATCATGAGTATGACATTATTCCACAAAATATCTTAAAAATATAGTTCTTAAAAATCGGCAAAATCTTCCATACATGTTAAAAAACGGAGAAAAGTCATATGCAACTGAGAAAAGACAGAAACAAAGAAAAAATTTTGCAACGCCCACAGTAGGATTCGAACCCCCAACAGCATGACAAAATTTAGATCGGTCATATATTTGCAACAAATGCACGCATGGAAATATCGAAAACATATTTAGAATTCTTAAAAGATATTCTATCAACCCTATGAATCCTAAAGAAAAATATTGAAAAACAAAAAAGTTGAAAATTTGGACTTTTTGAATTCACTTCCGTTTGCGACCGGAAGTCAAAACAACGAAAAATGAAGGTCGATCAACACATCTACAATCGATGTTCTATCACCTCAGCAATTTTCAGTTTCATATCTTTTGCCGTTCTTGAGAATTTTTTGCGACAGAATTCCATTTAAAAAATACAAATTTCCCCAAAAATCGCGAACGGAGAAAGATTTCCAAAAAGTGAGGGACACCCCTAGAGATATTGACAAGATGCATCATCTCTGAAAAAATCGTTTAAATTCGTCCACGCACAGCTGAGATATGACGTGTACTATGAAAAGTGGAATAATAATAATAAAAAACAGAAGGAAAACAATAAGGTCTTCCGAAGGAAGTCGGAAGACCTTAACTAGTGCTAATTGTAACGGGAACCGTTACAGATGTTCCCCAAACGCTCCCCAACTCCCTTTTGGTGCCATATTCCCTGTGAGCTTCATTAAATACGACAAATTCTGCGCATTGTTTACTTTAACAACTTTTTCCCAGAAGGATACCAATTATTCAAATTTTAGCATTGCACCCGTGCGCATTTGAATGCATGCGCGTTATGACCATATCATCTTGTCTACACTATTTATAATTATATTTTGATATACTATATATTAAAGCATTCAGTCCATATTTATTCAAAATCACTCATTCAAGTGTATTTTTAATTTCACTATTTCCAAATGCACGCACGTGCGTTCACGTGCATGATGACCATACCTTCTTGTAGGAGTCCTATATACTATCTATGTTCTAAATCCAATCCTGTTTGGTTGAAAAACAAGGGAGTTATAGCCATTTCAAGTTTCAGCCAATCAGATTGCAGCACACGTGCATGCGCGTGATTTCTTGAATTTTCTTGTATATCATATTGCAGAATATCCTAATGTATAACTATGTTTTAAATTTCATAGCATTTCGTCAAAAAACAAAGGGGATGTAGCCATTTAAAGTTTCAGCCAATCAGATTGCAGCACACGTGCATGCGCGTGATTTCTTGATTTTTTTTAAAAATCATATTGCAGGGTATTCTAAAGTATGACTATGTTTTAAATTTCAAAGCATTTCATCAAAAAACAAAGAAGATATAGCCTTTTAAAGTTTCAGCCAATCAGATTGCAGCACACGTGCATGCACGTGATTTTTTGAATTTTTTTTTATATCATATTGTAGAATATCCTAGTTCATGACTATGTTTAAAATTTCAATGCATTTCGTCAAAAAGCAAAAGAGATATTGAGATTTATGTTTCAGCCAATCAGAGCGCAGCGCACGTGCATGCGCGTGAGTTCGTGATAATTTTACCATGTCATATTATCTACACTATAAATATATACTTATATAATGAGTTTCAAAACATTTCATCAAAAAATGTAAAAGTTAGGCCATATTAAGTATATCAGTCATTTCACTCACTTCATGCGCCCGCACGTGCAGGCGTATGCGGGTAAAATGACCTTCGTTCCGCACATCTACACTACACACCCATTAACCCTAAAAAGGTTTTAACTTAGTTTGGTGAACAGTTTCTGAGAACACTTCCGGACAAAAAAGTACCGGAGAAGAAATAAGAAGAAAAAAGAATAATAACTAGGGCTAATTGTAACGGGGACCGTTACATATGTTCCCCAAACGCTCCCTAACTCCCTTCTGGTGCCATATTCCCTGTAAGCGCTTTGGTTGGAAAACAAGGGAGTTATAACCAATTTAAGTTTAAGCCAATCAGATTGCAGCGCACATGCATGCGCGTATTCTCATGACAATTCTTATATATCACATTGTAGGACATCCTAAAGTATGCCTATATTTTAAATTTCACAGCATTTAGTCAAAAAACAAAAAAGATATCGAAGTTTTTGTTTCAACCAATCACAGCAAAGAGCACGTGCACGCACTTGCATGTATGTTCATGATGACCATACCTTCTTGTAGGAGTCCATTATGTCTGTCTATGTTCTAAATCCCATCCTGTTTGGTTGAAAAACGAGGGAGTTATAGCCATTTTAAGTTTAAGCGAATCAGATTGCAGCGCACGTGCATGCGCGTGTTTTCAGGACAATTGTTATATATCATATTGTAGGACATCCTAAAGTATGCCTATGTTTTAAATTTCATAGCATTTGGTCAAAAAACAGAAAAGATATTGAGATTTTCGTTTCAGCCAATCAGAGCGAAGCGCACGTGCATGCACGTGAGTTCTTGCTAATTTGACAGTGTAACATTATCTACACTATCAATATATCCTTATATTATGAGTTTCAAAACATTTCATTAAAAAATGTAAAAGTTATGGTTATTTAAAGTATATCTGTCATTTCACGTGTTTCACGCGCCCGCACGTGCAGGCGTATGCGCGCAAAATGACCTTCGTTCCGCACACCTACACTACACACCTATTAACCCTAAAAAGGTTTTAGCTTAGTTGGGTGAACAGTTTCTGAGAACACTCGCGGACAAAAAAGTACCGGAGAACTTCTTGTAGGTGTTCATTATATCTGTCTATGTTCTTAATCCCATCCTGTTTGGTTGAAAAACAAGGGAGTTATAGCCATTTAAAGTTTAAGCCAATCAGATTGCAACGCACGTGCATGTGCGTGTTTTCATGACAATTATTATATATCATATTGAAGGACAACTCAAAGTATGCCTTTGTTTTAAATTTCAAAGCATTTTGTAAAAAAACAGAAAAGATATTAAGATTTTTGTTTCAGCCAATCAGATCAAAGCACACGTGCACACACGTGCATGCATGTGAATGGTGACCATACCATCTTGTAGGAGTTCTTTATGTCTATCTATGTTCTAAATCTCATGCTGTTTGATTGAAAACCAAGGGAGTTATAGTCATTTAAAGTTTCAGCCAATCAGATTGCAGCGCACGTGCATGCGCGTGATTTGATGAAAAATTTTGTATATCATATTGTAGTACATCCTAATGCATGTCTATGATTTTAGACTATAACAATGTTTTCCCAGAAGTATATTCAGTATATTCAAATTTATGCATTGTACGCATGCGCATTTGAATGCATGTGCGTAATGACCATATCATCTTGTCTACACTATTTATATACTAGAAATTACAGCGTTTTATCCAAAAGTATTAAAAATACGTTTTAATCTAGTGTATTTGTAATTTTACTCATTTCACATGCACGCACGTGCATGCATGTGCATGTCGACTGTATCTTCTTGTAGGGTCCTGTTATGTTTGTCTATGTTCTAAATCCCATCCTGTTTGGTTGAAAAACGAGGAAGTTATAGCCATTTAAAGTTTAAGCCAATCAGATTGCAGCGCACGTGTATGCGCATGTTTTCACGAAAACTGTTATATATCATATTGTAGGACATCCTAATGCATGATTATGTTTAAAATTTTAAAGCATTTCGTCAAAAATTAAGAAAAGATATTGCTATATTTGTTTCAGAGAATCACAGCAAAGCACACGTGCATGCACGTGCATGCATGTGCATGACGACCATACCCCCTTGTGGGAGTCCATTATGTTTGTCTATGTTCTAAATCCCATACTGTTTCGTTGAAAAACAAGGGAGTTATAGCCATTTAAAGTTTAAGCCAATCAGATTGCAGCGCACGTGCATGCGCGTGTTTTCATGACAATTGTTATATATCATATTGTAGTAAATCCTAAAGTATGCCTATATTCTAAATTTCAAAGCATTTCGTATCCCAGTCCACTGCCAAACCGCAATACCCCGTCAAGTGCGGATATCGGCGGAAACCAGCGGATATACAGCGCAAATACCGAGTATGTTTTCCGTATGCATTGCGTATGTATTGCATATGCAAGGCGGATGTCATCCGCAATCAAAATTTTGAGCAGCTCAAAAATCCTGGCAACGGAAAAACGTGCCTTTGCGGATAATTGCGAACGTGTACGGATGTCGGCCGACTCATACAAGCATGTTTCACGAATATTGCGAATGTTTAGCGAATATAAACCAATTTTGTGCGCAGTTCATACGCAAATCTTCCTTAACGCCAGTGGGACCGGGCCTTAAGATATAACGTCATTCCTGATCCGTCCCAATTTTTATCTAATGATTATGAGTTGTAGACATTTCAGACTCACTGTTCCTTTTTATTAAAAAATAAAAAGAACACCTTTCATGAATTTTTTTTTCGGTAATCCGTATCCACAATAAAGTTTTCATCATCATCTTGTAAAGATATATTTTCAAATTTATATAATCAATGAATACCTTAAAAACTTATCATTGTGTTTTCTCAGGTTGATAAAGACGTACCATTACCAAATGATACTCCCCCTGTCGTGGAAGAAGGTGTTGGACAGAATTTGTTCACATTCTCTAGTGAAACAGCAAGTCTCATCAAATTTTTAACTGTCGCTAATTTTACAAACCAGACCGTAGAAGCAGTGGCATCTCAACCCAAAGCAAGTTGCAAGGTAAAAGACTTCCTTACTGGAAATGAGGATTTCTTAGATACTGAAAATGTGTGTTGTAACTCTAACCAAAACCAAAATAGTCATAATTTGGGAGCTTATAATAGTGAAGGCAAGTGTAAATGCTCATTGGAAGAAGGGAGATCTGGGAAGAAGGCTGATTCCATTGTATTATACACTGGTAATAAACTTGAGGATAGCGATTCATTATCCACGTGTACTAAATCTATGGATAGTGATTCATTATCCACATGTTCAAAAGTGGATGATAGCAATTTCTCATCGGCTGAAGAAGACTCATCAGTGAAGAACTTGATATTTGTGACAGGAGAGTTTGCTGTTGCTCTGCATCAATTAGGTATTAAGAATGTCAGTGCAGATTCAGTGTTAAAGCTGACGTCCAATAGAAATGAGAAAGATGCAGAAGAGATGGAGGTCAGTGAGGAAAGTCACCACATGGTCGTTAACTTCAGTAACAATGACATTCATGTGCAACCGGTGAGAAAATCGGACAAACCAGATCATCTGATTGACCTTTTTGGACATGTGACAGGACTCTGTCTGTCAAGTGATAATAGGTAAGAACTAAAATCATATCAATCCCTGAATTTTAAAAGTATTTGATTTTGACATGATAATTGGTGTAAATTCACATCTTCCTGAAGTAATTTTGTAGATTTATGTTTGTTTAAATTACATTCATGTAATAACTATAGGGTTATGCTGGGTCCGTAATAAAAAATTCAATTTTTTAAAAGTAATATGTTGGAAATTATTTATGCAGATCTTAATGGCATAATATAATAGTTTTACAATCATTGCATCGTACATGTATACAACCACCTGAGAAGGAAATGTATTTACATTAACAAGCACAGAAAAGCAACAATTTGTAAAGTACAATTTAGCCTCAATGTAACTGGGAAATTAAAATTTTGAGGATTTTCATTAATCCATTTGCATGAAAAGAATGTTGGCTTATGTGTATATTATTCTTGTTTTGCTGTTGCAGATATTTATTCTTAAACTATCGACCATGGATTGGTAAAGTGGATAGAAATGACCCTTGGGCAACCCCTGACCTTTCACCCTCTATTGGGGTCTTGGTTATTGACTTGTTGACACTAAAGAATGAGGGAGTACGTTATGTGGGTCACAAGGGATACTCCCCCTCTACCATGTGCTGCTTTGTATTTCTGGATGTTAGTCAGGATTATGTTGGAACTGTCACAAGTACAGCGATGGCAGGAGCCCTCAGACAAAAGGTAAGTGTGCGCATGACTTGTTTCTATATTTTCTATTAGAAAGATGGCATTTTACTTGGTATCTCATCTCCATTATCGAAAATTTTGGGGTGTACAGTTTTTGCCCTGTCCACCAGTAGTCTGTTTGTCTGTTTGTCTGCAAAACCTTAAACCTTGTCCGTATTTTTTGATTGGATGAAGCTACAGAACTTTTGAACAGTCAGATCTGGGGGGTTTATGTTCCATGTTTAAATTTCTAATGACAATGCAGTTCTTTGGATACATGTACCATTAAATTTGACCTTTCAGATCTTTTGAACTTGGAGTTTGACTTTGCAACAGAGGAAACTTGAACCTTCTTCATAAGCTGAAAAGGGGGCATTATTGTTTCACACATCTTGTTTAAAATACGTTTTTTTTCCCGAATGTTACATACAAAAACTAAATTTCAATTTTATTTTGGGGGGG
>PRKT01000106.1:160470-178573 GCA_003671525.1 Saccostrea glomerata | reverse complement strand
ATCATCTTTCTCGGACAACACTATTTCTGATATTAATTGTTGGCAAGAATCAATAGTTTCAGAATTGTTGAATGCCTCAGTTCTATCTGTGCTCATAACATTTGCTTCACAGACACTTGATCTAGGTGACGTTTCTGTATTTAGTTTGAATGGTTCATTTTTTGTGTGCTTTCTTCTTTCTTCAATTAGGTTAAGATCTGAAATAAAACATATTATCAATTATTAAAAGGCCTACTTCTAGAGGTCTATTGGACAAGCAAATTTTCCAAATTCAAATACATAGAAATATCAATCAATTAATGCTAAAGTAGTCCACTGAAGGAGAAAACTTTTCAAGAAAAGTTCAAAGTCATAAATAATCTGGTGCAGCAGGAAATTTATTCTGAGGATATCAGAGAGGAAATACATTATAAACAAACCATTCTTTTTGCATTGTTTATCTGCTATAGATCATTAAATTCCCACATGAAACTTTAGAATATTGGTCAGCACTGTACCTTCTGTCTGATTTTCCAAATTATTATCTTTAAGCCAGCGTCTGTAATCAATGGCTGTGATTTTCCCATATTTCCTTTAGAAATAAAATAGATATAATTGAGAAGTGCATGATATGAAAACTATTCATAGCTCGCTCTATCTTGAAAAAACAAAAAATAAATCATAATTATCATAATGTCAAAATATTAAGCCTTCTTCCATCAGTCTGGTGAGGAAAATTATATATAAACAGGATTTTGAAAAATATTTTTAACAAATTTTCATTATCTGGGACATTTTAATGAGAGAGACTTAAATTTCACAATAAATAAGGCACTGACCCTTTGCAGGGCAAAATTAAATTGGCAAAACAAATTTTTTTTCCAAACCAATATGCAAAGGAATATTATCTCAGTTATTGTGAAGGAGTTGATTATTTAGATATGACCCCAAGTGTACCGAGGTACTCTCGACCATAGAAAACTCAAAAGTCTGTCCACTTCTCTAAGACAGTAAAAAATAATTTAATTCAACAGTTTTTTTTTTATAGAGATTCAATCTTTTAGCCTAATTAATGTAAATAGAAAAACTTTAAAACTCTTTATTCAGAAATTTAATCTTTTAATGTACATAGCTAAAGTAGTAAAATAGTACAGTAACTTACTTAGAGAAATAGAACAACTGAGCCTGGAGTAATTTTTCTGTTGTTTTTTCACAACGTTGAAATATACTTTGAATTCCAGATTGAAAATCGTCATCAGCCTCAAAATTGTAATTGTGGAATACTTCACAAATATCGCCTGTAGTTTCCATTGGCAAAGAAAAGACCTTAGCTTAATAGGCCTAGTTCATTAGTTGTCAAAAATCTAGTGACTAGTCTCTCAAAAATCAAAAACAACACTCGAACAGCTGAGAATCTACTTTCGTATTAGCGAGGTAATCCCGATCCCGAGGTAAATTAAACATTTTTTTTTACTTCTATAAAAAAAAGTTTTACTGTCTATCAAAAGACCTGCAAGACATGGGCAATTGGCACGTGTTTCTAACCGAAAAATGATGGAAAACTGGCCGTATTATAATGAAAATAGATTCTTTTATTTTGAAATTTTATGTTGACTCTCCCACTAAATAGATTTTCGAGTTTGAACACCACCTTTTTGAAAAAGATTTTTTTCAGGATTTTTCATATGAGATTGTCATTTTTGGATGATCCAATCCAAACTTCCCTGCCCTTTCAATTCCAACTTCAAAAAACCATTACAGAGACCGAACTGAAAGACGGGGTCAAAATAAACTTCATGCTAGCTTTCAACAAATTTCATTACTGCTGCGTATAGAGAAACATTTTTGGTTTAGAGTTTTGATACATGTACCAACTTCACTTTTTGGTATTACATTCTTTCTCCCCATACCTTCCCACCACGCGTACGATCACCCTCTTTGTCCTCTCCCTCGCCACTCAATTCACTCTCTCTTTTTCCCGTGCACACAATTATATAACAACCAACTTTTGATTGATACATATTTTGATAAAGTTTCATCAAAATCGGTGATCAAGCGAACCAAAAAAAGGTCCCTTGATTCATTTATTCGAATAAAATATATCACCCTGTCAAATCAAATGGGTTTTTATATACCTATCCAAATAGATGATAAAATCTTTCACATACTGGAAGAGCGACGATGATACTGGAATAACAATTCAAGAGCTGAATAAGTGATATCACTGAAAGACAGTAATACCAAAACGACCCCTCAGTGTTTTATTTTTAACTATAAGTCAGTGGTCCTTTTAATAATAAAATGGGTAGCTTAACCTTCTGTCCAATTTGAAGGCGTTTATTCATCAAATGAATGTGAATGTGAAAATGTTAAAAACTTTTTTTTAGTATACTAACTAGGCATTCAAAAGACATAGCATAAATATTCATTATTACATAATTACTCCAATACCTTTTGTATCATTTACAGCACTTAATAGCATACAAAGTTAGAACACATCAGAAATTAATGAGAGGTCTTGAAGGCTAAATTTCCCTCGGCAAAACAATAGTAAAATAATTCGTCCGTAAAACTAACCTACATATGAATATTAATTTTTCTCAGGTGAAACCGGCGTGGATGTTTCGTTTTAAAACCACCACGAGTCGATGGAAACTTTGGAACAAAAATTGTTTCTTTTGAGAAATATTTTACCGATGGTCCAGTTCCCCTACGTACACAAAAATGATGACTAGACAATATTTGTCCTAAACGTAACAATTGACTTCATATTTGCCTCAAGGTAAGACAGAAAATAAAATGCTTGTATACGTACGTTCATTTGCATATACTCATGTCGCCAAGGTTAAAACAATTTACAACATGCAGTGGAATGTTTATTGACAAATCATTATTTGTGAAAGATTTAATATGTTACTCTTTCGGGCTTATTCTGGCATATGGTTCTGTGAACAAATTATTTTCAGAGAACGCCTTTTATAGCCAGGCATGGGCGAGGCGATGCGTACACGTTGATTCATGATAGTTTTCTAATACACAGGAAGAACTTGTCTGTGATATAATGCCATTTTACTATTACATTATTTAATTTTTTCGATATTGTTTAATTCTGAATATAAAGCCAAATTTCTCAGAAATATGGTTGACTAAAAATTAGTTTTCAAGTATTTCACTAAAATGTATAACGATGCTGCCATTTTAGTACAGTTCCCTCTGAAATATTTATAAGATACTTGTTTATTCATTCGAACTATCAGAGTAAAAAGTAACATTATATGATAATTTTTAGACTTATTGTTGTATTAAGGTTGGGGATTTTATTTACTTGTTCACTTAAAGGGATTTTAAACAAACGAAGTGTGCATACAAGATTATACAAATGTCCATAAATTCATTATACAGGTAACAAAAAATGTTTTGCGAACACATTTTAAATAAATAAACAAATGGAAAAAGTGTTCAGTTCTTCATATGGTTTGCATAACAAAACCTTGACTTTATAAATAAATGGAAAAAGTGTTCAGTTCTTCATATGGTTTGCAGAGCAAAACCTTGACTTTATCTAACATATATAATCCAGACAAAGAAATGACTTGTAAAATAGAAATATTATTGTTATATTTTATAAACTTTCTAATAATAATTTTTTTCTAACCCCTCTATAAGTTCCTTCAATTTTAAAGTATATGTTTTTGCAACATCAGTTATGACATCAATGAGGCATTTCAAAAATTAAATCCGAGCATACGTCACTGCTTATATTCTGAAGAAAACAAATTGTTTTGACAGAAAAAAATTAAAATATAACTAGATACATGTAAAGTTAGTTTTCAGAAGAAAAAAAACTTGCATCAAATAAAGTATATTTCCCGTAAGCTTTGTTTGACCCTTATTAAACTTGTACAAAATCATATATACAGTTAGTTTTTGAAATGTTTTTCTCGTGATCCAAAGTGAACAAAATAATGACCATGGTCACTTATAATATTACCTACAAAACTGTAGCAATAGTATCGCTAAACTCTCAAGAAGTTTCATCGTCGGATACCCACGGGTGACCTCGTCTTTACTTATCAAGATGATTAAAACAGGACATCACTTGTGGGTATCCGACGATGAGGAAGTTTTTCCTGTGATCAAACGTGCCCAGAACCATGGTAACAGTCCACAGAATGTCTTACACATAGTCATACGTTTAAGTTGAATGCTTATTTCTGTATACTGTAGTATTTTTAAGATTTTCTTTCAAGCTTTACTTTAAAAATTGGAATAAGAATGTGCATGTATTAACAGAGAGGAATATATATAAAATAAAAGCTACTGGAGTAAATCAAGTGACATTGTGAACATACTATTTTCATCCTGAATTTACTCAGTAGGAACAGAATTGTGAGAGAGAGAGAGAGAGAGAGAGAGAGAGAGATTCCTTGTTTAATGAACAATCTCCATCTTTCAGAATGTTGGAGACAGACATGGACAACAATCATGAGTCTGTTCCTCTGGGCGAAAGTAATAAAGGCAAACCAAAGAATAAAAATAGAAAGCAGCTAGGCAGACGAAGCATCGGGCGATTGCACATCTTGTTGATTGTTTGGGGAATTATAATTCTCATTCTGTTAATCGTTATTATAGTGTTAGTTTTTATGAAGGAGAAGGAGAAAATTTCCCCTTGTTCGTCAGGTCAAAGTGTTGATTTATCGGAACCGGATAATCCCTCCATATTTCACGATTTAACTTCCAAGGAGGTGAAAGGAATGTTGGAATTTTTATATAAGCAAAAAAATCTTAATTTAACGAGACCCGCAAAGATAAAAGTGAAAACGTCGTATATCTTTACTGCAGAGCTTCATCTTCCAGAAAAAGCAGATGCTGTTTCTTACCTTGATAATCGCGCCGGACAGAAACCACCCAGACAGGCGCGGGTGATTATTTTTCGAGGGGACTTAGTCGTACCAAAAATAATGGAGATAGTGGTAACTCCGCTTCCTAATCCCACTCATTACACGATCTGGAAGGACAACATTTCTTTCCGGTACCGCCCTGTCAGCGGACCAGATTACGATAGTGCCATAGAAAGTATCACGAAGGAAACAGACAAAAAAGCGCGGCAACTTCTGCTAGAGAGCTTCGGCGGGACACTTACAAACTGCAATGATGCTTGTCTTGCATATAAGTTTATGACTCCTGTGTCGTCTGTTCTCAGTGGCAGGAAAAGACGATTATATTGGTTTTGGATGTATCAATTTGTCGAATTTTATATTCTTCATCCAGTTGACTTTGCTGTCTTAGTCGATATGGACGATCTAAGATATTCAATTGAGAAGGTGTGGTTTAACGAGCATGCTTTTGACACCATCGATTCTCTTGTCATGCAATACAACAGGAACACAATGCAAAAGAATCCTATTTTATTTCCTTACATGACTGACGGTCTATTTTCAAAGTTGAGCAGACGAAATGCAGAGTTCTCGGAAACATCACAGCGGCCGCCAATTTCCATTGAACCGGATGGTCGGAGATACAGCGTGAAGGGTCAGCATGTGAAGTACATGAACTGGGAATTTGACTTCAGAATGTCCAGTACTCACGGACCGCAACTGTATGATATTCGTTTCAGGAACAATAGAATTGTATACGAGCTTGCTCTTCAAGAAATAAGTGTGTTTTATTCTGGGTATAAACCTACACAGATGTTTGCAAACTATTTTGCTTCAGCTTCTCTGATTGGTGCCCAGGATAAGGGGTTAGTTCCAGGCGTTGATTGTCCTTCCCATGCCACATTTATACCCGCTTCTCACGTTCTGGAATCCTCTGAAGAAGTAGTCACCTACAGAAACGCTTTCTGTATTTTTGAATTCAACACAGGAATGCCTCTCCGAAGACATCATTCGTTCTCCTCTTCCCGCGGTTCCTTTTATGAAGGGATGCCCAATGCCGTCCTTATACTTAGATCTATCGTCACAGTGGTCAATTACGACTACATTCTTGACTTTATTTTCTACCAAACCGGGGCCTTGGAAGTTAAAGTAGTTTCAACGGGCTACATACTTGCCACCCCTTTAACTGTTAACGCTGAAAATTTTGGAACACAAATAAATGACAATATCAATGGTAATCTTCACCAGCATATGTTCAGTTATAAGGTAGATATAGATATTGAAGGGTCACAGAACCGATACAGAACGCTAGACGTCTCAACAACGGTGTCTACAAACCAATTTAATCCAGACCCAACTGCGAACATTATCCAAAAACAGTTCACTGTTTCTGAGAAAGAGACGGAAAGCGAAGCTGCATACAAGTTTAATTTTGATACCCCAAAGTATCACCTATTCTACAGCAATTTAAAAAGTAACAAGTTTGGAGTTCCTAGATCGTATAGGCTACTAAGTCGAGGAATGAGTAAACAATTGCTACCAGAAACCGAAGGAAACGAACCGGCTGTTTCTTGGATGCGCTATCAAATGGTAGTCACAAAACGGAAAGAAAAAGAAAGAATATCTAGTTCCATTTACAGTGGAATGGACGTAAAATCGCCTGTTGTCAATTTTGACAGCTTTTTAAAGGACAACGAAAATATTCTTGATCAGGTAAGCATGTAAAAGTATTTTTTATTTTAATTTGTCACATACAAAGAAACCATCTTCAAATAATATTCAACTACGGTTCATGGGATTTCCTTTACTTGTCCAATGAGACTTTTGTTTAGATTTGAATGGACTTATCTTCTTCTTTCAGGATTTGGTAGCTTGGGTGAGTATGGGTGCCCAGATCATCCCCCATACAGAAGATCTTCCAGTGACCCATACACCAGGCATGGACCTTAGTTTCTTTCTCTTACCGTATAATTATTTTCCAGAAAATCCTGCAATGGGATCACCTGATTCCGTAAGGATAGAACCATCTATGTACAATAATCCTAGTAGTGGAATAAAAGTATCTGGATTTGATAACGAGAACCTACAATGTAAACCCCCTGTAAACAATTATAAAGAGGCTGTAGAGGCTGATCCGCGTATTTTGTTCGAAAAATAAGTGGTAATGACTGAGAACTTAGCCAATGTTTGTAAATATCAGGTGAAACCTGATTAGTGTGCTATGTGCGTCAAGTGAGAAATATTCTTCATTTTGTAATGTTTTATGTGTGTGAATGAGGATATATAAGTATTTTAATGTTAAAAAACCCTTTGGAATATTGCATACGGTAGTGTCGAGAATAACGCAAATATTTGTAAATTTTTCCTATTTATTAGAAAACGAATGCAGAAAATTGACCAAATGGTTTGTGTTTATCCTAAATTGCATGAATGTCAGTATGACCTCTTTATGTACAATATCCTCTAAATTGAGTACTGTAGATTCCTAATTAAGCGCAAGGAATTAATTTCTGCGTAATTTTGCGAGAAGCGTCACTCGCGAAAAAATTTAACTCGCTTTTATTTTTATGGTGCTGAAATCTATGTAAATTCTGTTGATCAACCGTCTATTCGTGAATTATGATTCTCGCGATTTGATGATTAAGACCCAGTACGCGATAAAAAGTACTCACAAAAATAAGGAATCTACAGTACATGTATTTGGCTGTTGATGCATGCTAGTATTAAGTCAACTCTATTTAAAACTCTCATAAAGCTCACGGTAGAAAATTAGTCAATTTAGGTCTTTTTTAAACCTTCAAGTTAAATTATTTAATTTGATACATGTATTGATTTATTGTACAGATAATTATATATTGATCTAAAGACATATAATCACTATTATTTGGTGATGATCAGTGTATAAAATGAAAGAAAGGATATTCATTTTTGCTATTAAAATTTGGAAAAAATCTAGGACGATATTTATTTTATTGTTTTGAAAAATCTAAGTTGTTAGAATATTTTAGAAGTCGGTTTTCCTGCAATAAAACTTGGAGAGGAGTTCATCGGTAGAATTGTGGAATTATTGGATGTTAGGTTCATGTAAAGCAATTGAACAGGATCTTAGAGTTTGGGCTTGTTTGAAAAACAACAATATGATTCGATGTGTGATCACATATTAGAATTATATTTGATTTTGGTAATATTCCATCAAAATAAAATTGAATTAAAAGGAAGGAGGTCATGACTTTCAGAGTAAATACATGTTGCAATACAAGATAGAGTCAATTTTAGATAAAATACATGTTCAAAACTATTCAGGCAAGGTTTCATATTTTTGCTTTGTTCTTTTTTTAGTTCTTTTTAAGAGATTTTGGATAAAATGTAATAGTCTAATTTGAAAGTTATAGAAATTATCTGTAATTGAAATACTGACGATTAACTACAGATTTGTAAATATAGCAAGAAATGGTCACTGCTTTAAATGTACATGCAATATTAGAAATAAAAACTTTCAACGAAACAAGCAAACGAACAAAACTCATCAGCAGGTAATCACGTTACCTCCAAGTTCTTTTCCAGAAGATCTAAAAATTAATTCTTAAAATATTTATGATCATGGGAACAGTTGGAGAGAATAATCATGCTTTGTTTTGAGATAATTTTTTAATTTATATTTTATACTTACATGTATGTGTCTAATAAATGTCTTCATTATACGACTGATAAATATACCCTGTATTGTGTTAAGAGACAGAATCCACTTGTATTAGAAATGTTCACTTGGTAAGCTTCTTATGAAATAATATTGAATATGTCAGAAATGAGTGAGCTATTTCGACATAAATCAAGATTTGACATGAATTTCTAAAAACCTTTACGAAATATCTTATAAAAAGTATTTTGTTCCAAGGTTACAGTGGACATATGATAGAGAATGTCCTCACTCTTTTGAATAAAAACCTACTGATGTTTGTTAGTAACTTTATTGGTTTATTTTGTAATTTCTCTAACCTCCTATAGTCAGATCTCGTCAGTTTTCTTTATGAAAACTTTTTTTTTTGGATTCTCTAATGAATATCTATTTAATATAAGAATAACAACTCTTATAATCCTCTCACTTACTACATGTATGTTTATTAACATTGTGACATACTGTTACCTTCGATCTGCTATGTGAAGTTGTGGATATGATAAATTTTAAAGTAAACGTAGCGCATAAGCTGCCCTCACCACTAAAGCAAGATTTTCAGAAAACTTAGCTTACAATTGAAACGTTTGTGCAATGATATAAAATTACAGTTTAGAGATGTAAATAAATTCTTAATTTGAAACATATTATAATTACAAAAATAACATTTCATTTGCATTGCAAAATAAATAACAGAAGACAAAATGATATATAAAACAAACAATTAAAATGCTCATTTATTATCATTAATAAAATAATACAGAAAGAAAATAAAGAAAAAAAATTTAAAAATTGCTAATTCTCTTTAAAACAAATTTATATACATAAATCTGTAATAACAATTAATTTCTAATTGAATAAAACACGTTTTTGGGTTATAATTTCTCTTGTAGAAACCTTAACAATCTCATGATTATCCATTTAATATACCTTTTAAAATTGATTTATCCAGTTGGCAAACTGTTGCTAACTTCCCGAAAGGAAGCTTTTGATAAAAAAGAAAAAAATATTTCTGTGATTATAATTTCTCTTGGAGAAACCTTAACAATCTCATGATTATCCATTTAATATACCTTTTAAAATTGATTTATCCAGTTGGCAAACTGTTGCTAACTTCCCGAAAGGAAGCTTTTGATAAAAAAGAAAAAAATATTTCCCACAGGCACGAGTTCTGCTGACACCCTGATAACAATTGCGCATGACAGAAGTTTCTGTTTAAACCTAAAGCATGTCAAGGTAAGGCATAGGGTTATCTCGTAGTTTTTTTTTAATAACCACATTTACATCCTTAGATTGGGTCTGGGAATTTTTCTTTACACAAAAAAATATTAGTTGATGTTATATGAACTGTTATAATTCCAACCTCATTTGCTCTCCCAAACTAAACACTGATTCTGCATTGTGTGGCCGTGGCATACTCATAAATTCTGCAATGAAAATTACTCGTGACGGTCTTTACTCAGTATACGTAGCAACCAAAGCGTGTCCACCACGGTGGCCTTATAATTCTGCATGTCTTCTTTTTGGTCTTGTAAGATGTTTGACCTATTTTGATTTCGGTTTCATAAAAGCATGACCACACTCCAGATGCAATAGTTGACTGTTTGTGTCGTCTGCATATTATTTGAAGTACCATCAACCCATGCGGTGTTTCGTTAATTTACAAACAACAAATAATGACTAGAATGTCAACGGCCACAATTATTTCCGTCATTATTTATACATTTTCTGGTACTTAAACGATTGTTTTAAGTGAGACAAAGTGTAATAGTCTTCATGAGGTGTTAATGGCTCAATTTTATAATGACAATATCATACTTGTATTTTTATTTCTGAAATGATATCATATTTTGTATACTGAGCGATTCCTTTTCCAGTCTTTGGTAAGTTATCGGACTAAAACTTTTTCTAGTGATTCAATCAACATGAAAAGGAGTTATGATTTTAAAATTTAATGATAAACAACATATAATTGAAAAAGGAAAAAGGAATACATAAAAGCTTCTAGTATCATATTCAAAATACAATTCATAAAGTAGAGTATCAAAGTTGAAAAAAATATTAATCATTAATTTAATATTTTCATACAACGAATTTTACCTATTGACAAGTTTGGATTGCAGGATAGACCTAGAGCGATTGCTTGGCCCTGCGACTGTTACAAAATAAGCAGATGCATCCAAAACACCGACGATTCTATAGCTATGTCTAGGGGCATTCCAGAAAAAAATCTTGTTTTGTAGGGTATTTTATCCTTTCCATTTTCAAAAGCGTAGGCAATATTCGATGTACTATAAACTAATGCATCTTTGCATTTACGTAAGAAACGACAATTGATGTCAAATGAATAAGCATGAATTCCAGTTACTAGTTATAACTGTTTATTCCATTGTTTGCAATAAGGAAACATACAGACAGTTTTTTTTTTAATCTATGTTTCAATGAACAAAATTGCAATTTTAAGCAGAAAACATAGCCATAAAAATTATAAATCGACAAATACAGTACACCAAATGAATTTTTTTTGAAAACATAGAAATGCTAAATTTGATTTTACAAGATTCATCAGCAAGGTTTTGAAAAATCTCTTTTTATATTTAATTTACACTCGATTTCTCCTCCCTATGTAAGCTCCCACTCTAAGCTTGTTTAACAAATTTTTTATATTAACTTATTTTTTTTTTAGATCGATGACTGTTCGTTACCTCACATTTTTCATATAAATTCTGTTAGTACTTATGATGCTTATTGCATAATGTTGTAAATGCTGTGCTAAATGGATGAAGAAAAATCATTTGATTAGTAGAATTTTGAAATATTTTCTTAAATATTTTATTTCAATTCTTTTGTACCATAAATCAAACTGTTGCAAATAAATCCTCCACTATGCAAAATCTAGTTATTCAATTTTGATGTAAACCCATGTGATTTATTGAACTACAAAAATGTGAAAAAAAAGAATGATGTTATCCTTTGAAAGCAAATAATGGAAAGATAACCATGGAATTTTACCACTTTTGATTAACCTCTACAATAATTATTTATTCCAAAACCTTTTACTAATAAAAATGAATGTCAGTTACATGCACAATTAAACAATCCCAAGGTTTTTTTTTTAAATGAGAGAACGAGGAGGGTTACTGTCATTATGAGTGCCTAAAAGAGTTATGAAAATTTCAATGATCTTCAAAAAGTCTGTCAAATTTAATTAGACAAAATATAAAACAAAAAATATATATAATTTTAAATATTATGATTAAGAATTTGGACAAAGATTTTACTCTTTTTCAAAGGTAGCAAAGCGTTTTGCTAAAGCCTTTTCAACTTCTTCTCAAGAACCACTGGGCCAATTTCAACCAAACTTGCCACAAAGCATTCTTAGGTAAAGGGGATTCAAGTTTGTTCAAATGAAGGGCCACGCTCTCATTCAAGGGGAGATAATTGGGAATTAATGAAAATTTGGTGGCATGTCATAATAGTCTTCTTCTCAAGAACCACTGTGCCAAGAAAGATGAAACTTATGGGAAAACATCCTCAGGTAGTGTAGATTCAAGTTTATTCAAATCATGACCCCCGGGGGTAAGGCGGGTCCAAAATGGCCAACCAAAGTTTAACATAGAAATAATTAGGAAAATTCTTTTAAAATCTTCTTCTCAAAAATAACAAACCCATATTTGATCATATCTCAGGTAGTGCAGATTCAAGTTTGTTCAAATCATGGCCCCATGGGTGGGGCGGGACCAGAATGGCCGACCAAAGTTTTACATAGAAATACATAGGAAAATTCTTTAAAAATCTTCTTCTCAAGAATAGCAAAGCCATGATTGATCATATTTATGCGGAAGCATCCTCGGGTAATGTAGATCCAAGTTTGTTCAAATCATGACCCCCAGGGGTAGGGCGGAGCCACAATGGCCAACGAGAATTTTACATAGACATGTATAGGAAAATTCTTTAAAAATCATCTTCTCAAGAATAGCAAAGCCATTATTGGTCATGAGACTACTTTTGGATTCATACTTTTCAATAATAAACCAAATTCTACTTTTTCCTAGCCACAGTGCTCAGGTGAGCGATGTGGCCCATGGGCCTCTTGTTATAGTTATTTTAAAGCAAACATTTAAAAAGAAGCTTGAGAGGAAATAATACTGTTTAATTGACAACAAATTAAACCACTTTTATAGTTTATGCATACCGCAGAAAACATAAATAGTGATAACGGACCCGAAGTCTAATCTCGGTACTGAAAATCAATTTTTATTAGAAAATTCGATATTTCTAGAGCAAACGCCTTTTTAGCAAACGAGAGGATTCACACCCATAAAACTATTATTAAGTAGACAGGCTTACCAAGATTCATCTATATTCTACATCTCCTTTCAAACGAAATATGAAATAGAAAACGAGTTGTCGTTTTTTCTACTTCAAACTAGTAAATGTTTTATATCTCAATTATAATGAACAGTTATAAAAAAAAAACATATACTTAGAAATTGATATTATAAAAGAGAAGAAAAATTTAGATAAAGAGTCACTAGAGTAACAGAAATCAAAAAGAATGGATAGGGGGATGAAATCTATTAAGTAAAACACTGTTTTCATCAACAAATATGGATTTAAATTGCAGAAAATCAGATCCCGACATGAAAAACAGTCCTGAATCCTTTCCTCTTGATAAAAAGAAAGAAGACACACCAGAATCTGATGACGATGAGGATAACCCAGATATGTCAGAAAAACACAGACAGACAATCGGCCGATTCCGCATCATGTTGTTTGCAGCTGGGATTATTATTCTTCTGTTGTTAATCATAGTAATAGTGGTTGGTGTCATGAAGAAGATGGAAAAAATAAAGCCTTGTTCTTCTGGTCAGACAGTTGATTTATCAGAGCCAGACAACCCCTCAATATTTCATGATTTGACTTCCAAGGAAGTGGAAGAAATGATGAAATTCTTATATGAACAAAAGGATCTTAATTTGACAAGACCCCCTGATATCAAAGTAAGATCTGCGTACATTTTTACAGCGGAACTGCATCTTCCTGATAAAGCAGAGGCAACTTCTTTTCTTGATAGTCGCTCTGGACAGAAACCACCTCGACAGGCAAAGGTGATAATTTTTCGTGGAGATTTAGACAAACCGAAAATCATTGAAATAATCGTAACTCCACTTCCAAATCCCACTCAATACACGATCTGGAAGGACAATATTCCTTTCCAGTACCGCCCTATAACTGGTCCAGATTATGGTGGTGCATTGTTGAAAATCTCTCAAGAGACAGAAGTAAAAGCACGCACACTGTTGCAGGAGAACTTTGGCGGATCATTATTTTTTTGCGGTACAAATTGTCTAACGTATAAATATGTAACAGTTATGTCATCTGCACTCAGTGGAAGAGATAGACGGCTATATTGGTTCTGGGTGTCTCAGTTTGTAGAATTCTATATTCTCCATCCTGTCGACTTTGCCGTTTTAGTCGATATGGACGATCCAAATTATTCGATTGAAAAAGTATGGTTCAATGAGCAAATATTTGAAAGCCTGGATTCTCTTGTGAAAGAATACAATGAAGGCAAACTGGAAAAGAAGTATGTGCCTTTCCCGGATTTGTCTGAGACTCTGTTCTCTAGACTGTACAGAAGAGGTACCGAGTTTCCACAAACATCACAAGGCCCGCCAATTTCCATGCAACCAGATGGGCGTCGATACGTCATAAAAGGTCGGCACGTGAAGTACATGAACTGGGAATTTGACTTCAGAATGTCTAGTACTCACGGACCGCAACTGTATGATATTCGTTACCTAGATAAGAGAATTGTCTACGAACTTGCTTTACAAGAAATAGGTGTGTTTTATTCTGGGTATGAACCTACCCAGATGTTTGCAAACTACTTTGATTCGTCTGTTCTTATTGGACCTCAGGATAAAGGGTTAGTTCCAGGCGTTGATTGTCCTTCCCATGCCACATTTATACCCGCTTCTCACGTACTGGAATCATCTGATAAATTAGTCACATACAAAAACGCCTTTTGTGTTTTCGAATTTAATACAGGAATGCCACTTCGAACACATCATTCTTCTTCTCCTTTCCAAGGCGCATTTTATGAAGGACTGTCAAATACTGTTCTTATACTGAGATCAATTTTTTCAGTGGTCAATTACAGCTATCTTCTGGACTTTATATTCTATCATACTGGAGCTATTGAAGTTAAGATAGTTTCAACAGGTTACATACTTGCCAGCCCTTTTACACCCAACGCCTCTAATATTGGGGTACAGGTAAGCGACTATATCAAAGGCAACATACACCATCACATGTTAAGCTACAAAGTAGATATAGACATTGAGGGATCCCAGAACCGCTATAGAACTTTAGACATCTCCACAAAGGCTTTTGCGAATCGATTCAATCCAGACCCTAATGCAAAAATTGTCCAAGGACAGTTTATTGTTTCTGAGAAGAAAACAGAAAGCGAAGCTGCATACAAGTTTAATTTTGATGCCCCAAAATACCATTTGTTTTATAACAATCTAAAAAATAATAAGTTTGGTGTTCCAAGATCATATAGGTTGCTGAGTCGAGGTATGAGTAAACAATTGTTACCAGAAGGCGAGGGAAATGAACCGGCTATGGCCTGGATGCGTTATCAAATGTCAGTCACCAAACGAAAAGAAAGCGAACGAATATGTAGTTCCATTTATAGTGGATTGGATGCCAAAGCACCTGTTGTAAATTTTGATGACTATTTGAGAGACAATGAAAGTATTGTAGATGAGGTAAGATTTCCAGTTTTAAACGGACATTTTTTAAAAAAATCTTTACCAAACCAAAATATCAGTTTAATAATTATCTCAGAAGAAAAAGAACACAAACGTTTCAAAGTCATTGCACTTTGTACTTCGAAATGAACACAAAATGTAGCTGAAAAAAAATCAAGTATTCTTGATAAGCGTTTGGACCTCTTATATTGTCACAAAAAGCAATGAATTAACAATAAGTAAAAGATTCAAACAAATTGATTTCTTTCTTGTTTCTTTTTTTACAATGAGTTCTTTAAGAATATATATTTTAAATATCAAACGCTATCAGTATTCTATAACTGATTTCTTCATGCAGGATTTGGTTGCCTGGATTAGCTTGGGTGTTCAGCACATCCCCCACACAGAAGATCTTCCAGTGACCCACACGCCAGGCATGGACCTGAGTTTCTTCCTTTTACCTTATAACTACTTTCTTGAAGATCCTGCAATGGGATCACGTGATTCAGTGAGGATAGAACCTAAAGTTTACAATAATCCTAGCAGTGGAGTAAAAGTGACTGGATTTAATGAACAGAACCTGAAATGTAAACCCCCTGTAAACAATTATCAAAAGACTGTAGAGGCTGATCCAAGCATTTTGTTTGAAACGTAGAGAAAGCGGGTAGGAATATGTTCTATGAAATTTGGATTGAGAGATGTTTCGAACAGAGGAAGTTGTTGGTACATAAATTATTGAAAAATATGAAAATCTTCAGAGATGTGTCGAAAAGTAAAGGTTATGTTTATTTTTAAGAGACTTGAACAATCAAACCGAGACAATATATTGAGTAAAAATAACGATTTTAACCTTGTTATCTCACAAATTTGTATATAGACAACATTTAACTTCTTGTCATGGTCGTACAAACAGAAAAATCCACACCCAATCCAGTGTGCAAACGAATGTAATCCAATTAAAATGAAAAAAAATGTATGTCAGCATTTGAAATAATGATAGATTGTATTTGCTGACAAGGTCATTGTATCAATCATAAATCCTGCAAAATGATGACTTTAAACGAGTTCGCTATTATCTTTGAGACAAAAACCACATATATATGCAGGTGGGAAGGAAGTAAGGGAATATGACGATAAAAAGATATTACGTTTATCATATTTTTTTTTTGTTTCTGGGTTACTTAAGTAATGTGTTTTCTAAACAAAATATTAAAATATGAAATAGATTTCTCAGAGGCATCTTTTACTTTAGTTTCTATGATGTATCGAGTCGACATATGAATAGCAGTTAATATCATCGTTATTTGATAATTCATACGTCGTTGATGTCAAGTGAAGACAACAGCAATTACTTTTCTCATGTTTAAGTTTTTGAATGCCCGGTAAATTCTACATCTGCTTCAAATGAATACAAAAATAGGTCTGCTAATAACGGGGTGCAACTGGTACTCATGAGAATTCCGACAGCTTGATAGAAAGACCTGATCTCCAAAATCTACATGCATTATGTCTATTAGAAACTCAAACATCCTTTTAAAATCATCTTTAGAGTACTTTTTTGAACAGTCAAAATGTAAAGCAAAATAATTTTACATGTAACTAATAACAAGGAGGAAATTTACAAGTTCCAATTTTTATTGACCACCGCAGCTGTCCATGATGACAACAAACCTGTACAAGAATTCTAGATTGCAACAGACTTGACAGAAACCCACCAACTGGTGAATGAAGTACATTTGTATATCATTTTACTCAAATTTCCTTATCTTTGGACAAGTATTACATGTCATTTATGAACAGGTTTAGTTTCCTTCAATGAAACCAAGAAGAATCAAAGGAATGGACCTGGTTGACCGTTGAGCATCCTTTCTAAAAAGAACATGTTTATTAAAGTATTTTTATTCAACATAAATAAAAGCATTTGATGATTTTTATGGATTAATTTAAACTGATTTTATTTCTGCATACTGAAAAATAATAATAATATTATTGAAATTATTGAACAATTTTAAAGAAATATATACATTTCTACTAATATTTACTACATATGTAGATTTTATACACATACTTGAGGTTGAGTATGCAATTAGCGTATTGTGACAGGGACGCTATCCGAAAAAAGTTTGCCAAAAAATTAAGAGTTTTCAAAGAAATCTTCTTTAATTCTTTTTTTATTTATATATATTCTAAAAAAGACTCTCAAAGACATCAAAAATAAAAATAAAATATACAAAGGGTTACCTCTCTTTGTAAGAGTTTCATCTTTCATTTTCCATTTGAAAATTAGCAACTGCATCTTTCACTAGATTTAACAAATAAAACATATTGTCTTAACTACAGTTTATGAAGATGCGCGTAAATAATTCTTTAAAAATAATATTTGTAGATTTTTTTCGATATTTTTAGGGACCAATTAATTATTTTTGGTTACATAAATGAACAATAAAAGAAAAGGCGCCGGTGTTTGGGATAAAAATGATCAACTGTATTCAATAACATTGCCTGTAAACAATCGTGGTTCTTCTATAGAATTATACATTAAAATTTAATTAGATTATATGATATTGCAATAATAATGAAAAGTTCATTCATATGATAGCTCTCTACACTGTACAGGAAACGGCATTCGTGATTACAAGAGATGTCATTGTGCAACCTTAATCGCTGCAATTACAACAGAATGAAATTTGAAGAGAATTTGAAAAATATATTCAATAAAAAAATTTGCATAATCACACGCATAGGCGTCGGAACCAATATATACTTAGTATAGACATCGAAAATTGCTTCGTAGGTATAGCCCCCCCCCCCCC
>PRKT01000106.1:119160-149896 GCA_003671525.1 Saccostrea glomerata | reverse complement strand
CCCCCCCCCCCCCCCCCGAAAATAAGTGATTTCATAGTATTGTGTTCAATGTGTTAACATTATCGTGCAATGTTTTATGTTTCTATTTCCATCTATGTTTATAATATGATGCTTAGATTATTAAATAAATATGCATTAAATATTGCCGAAATATGGTTGAAATATTGCCTACTCGGATTTAAACATAGATAGACCGGTTTACAATCAATAATAAATTATGTTTCTGAGCACAGGCTTTAAATGAAAATAAAAGGTTTTTTTTAAGTATAAACTTTTCGAGGGAAATGTGCCTTAGAAGGATTAAAGAATCCTAAACAATTCATTATATTATTATAATCAAGTAAATTCCTGTTTTATAAAGGGTCATCTAATCCTGTGATTGACTTCTCCTAATCGACTAGCTAAAATGGACCGACTAAAAAACTTTTTTAATCTCCAGAATTTTTTTTATTTTTTATGCATTCCGGAGATACTTTTTTGAAAATTCAGCAATGATTTTGAAATCTTAAGGGGGAAAATCCCACTAACATTTACCATTGTTTTCAACTTGAGTCGAAAAAGGACAAACATACATAATTTTTAAGTAAGACAAGATTCCTTGTTATATGATTGGTTGGCTTTTTAAGTTATGCAAATATATTACCTGCAGCATAAAATGTGCTTCACAAGCTTATATAAACACAAATTAGAAACCTAGGAAAGTTAGGTATTACGCACATGTGATCCAATCCTACTCCTTTTATTCAGTGGTATAGGAGGAGTTGTGGATAAGAGATGAGTACCCTTCAATACTATGGGAAAAATGACAGCGTCATTGTTTTGCCATAGGAAACCCGAAATTTGTTTTGGATCAAAAAGTAAAATAGCAGGTGCATATTTATTTAGTGATTTAAGTTGCGGATAAGAGATGGGTACTTCAAGGGGTAACGGACGGAGGACGGGGTATAATGAATTGACGAAGCATTGCGACCTCAATATTGCTGTCTTTACAATAGAGTGAGACAAGTTACAAACCCGTTTGATGTAAATTCATGTTCAGATTTATATGAAGTGTTCGACTTCTTTTCCATATATACTGCATTCATAATAAACACACGTGTATTTCCGAAACCCTTATATTTATATTACGAAACTGGCAAAGGAAATATATTGTTATTTATTCAAAATTACCAAAACGGCTCGTCATAGTTTTAAAGGTAAAGATTTAGAAACAATGAGGCGACGAAGTCGCGAAAGGTAATTTTGTGCAATACTAATATATGTGTTTCACTTTACCTTATGCACTAGAGGTAAAACATTAGGACTCTTAATTAAGAATGCATTCTGAAAACTAAAGAAGGTAATTAACACGGGATTAAGGAATGTAAAAGGAACCCAAAAACTCCGTTACTTATGTGAAGAGTTGTTTTTAATCAAGTTTTAATGAAAAATATATTTACGGAATTGCATTCAAATATTATTAACAATAAAAAATCATATAACATGCTATGTTTATATTTAACATTAAATGAACAAAACAACGTTTCAACGTTATGTACCATTTTTAAATTCATATGAATTTATTATTTTATATTTTTATTATTAATTATCGATTGCTTTATTTATTTATTTTCAATTCCTTGCACATACTACACAAGCCAACAAAAATGACCGACTTTGAAGCCATAAAACTTCCCATGGCAAAATAAGGATAAAACACACCGTCCTACTTGCAGGTGAATAATTCTTTTGGCTGAAGGGGGTCGACTTGATAGGACCATGTGAAGAAGTTAAAAAATTTTTTGTGAAATATTTTTCGTCTGGTACAGTTACCCCAATTTTAAGCTCTATCGCTCACGATTAACCCCCTTATCATTGATTTTATTGCCGCCAACGAGATCTACCTCAATATTTGGGAGATATAACTAGGTAGAGGGTTTATCTCACTTTATTTACCCATTGAATCACCGGCGTTTTATATACTTACCCATAAGACTTTACATCTGTGAACATGCGCATTACATAATTGAACTTTGAGACTCTTTTTGACAACAAGGTAAGACACTATATAAAGTTTTCTAATTTAACGTTGATTTATAATTTAGTGTATGATTCTTTTTTGCATGCACACGAAAATGGGTGTCGTGTCAACCATTTTAAATTTTCAGATTGATCTGTCTCACATATCTGCATTGTTGTGTTATTTCTGCACCAAAAAATAACGTTTATTACAGCAATATAAAGTCCGTGCAATGTTTGCACGTTTCATTTCTCTTATAGGTCCATTTACTATTACCACGTCAACTTTTTACTTGAACTATATACTTTTAAACGACAACTTTCCTCACATTATCAAACATCTGCTCATTGCTAGATACAATGGCCTATTAACATCTAAAATGACGTTTATTTCAGCTGAAGAAAAGTAATATTTAATTGCACTTATCGAACTGGAGACAAGCATGACAAAGTGGTCGATGCACTTTTGCACAATTAAACATTATTTAAAAAAAATACGAGGTGATGTTTGCTATACAGGGTGTAAACTTAAAAGTGAGAATGTTTACATAGAACCAGAATTTACGACGAACAAAGTGTTTACATCGTCAAATGTCTAGAAAGGTTTTTGTTTCTCTGTAATTAATATAAAGCATCGATGAATATTGCAGATAGACGTTTTCTATATGCTAAACATGTATTTGCCTGTGATCAATGTTTGATTTACATCATGATACTTTACAAAGCCTTATGTAAATATGCTTTAGTCTTCAAATAAATGTCTTAACCATTTGCAAACGTTGTCATTTCGAGATGAGAACCACAAATAATAAACATCGGAAATGACTTAATAAACAGGAAACCCCAGACTCAAATAATGCTATATTATCGCGTGTTCAAATCCTCTTTTTGGAACATAACGCGTGTACATTTAAAAGTTCTTTTTGGTGACATATCTTTCGATGTTTATAGGGGCTCTTCCATCGACACAACCCAATCTTTTTGTAATACTTAATAAAAGTTAAAATGTAATCGTTTTTTTTTTAATAGGAATTATAATCATTAACATATTGGATCCCCTAACTTCTTATATTCGCCCTTTTATTCATAAAGAAATCAAATACATCTATAAAAATCCACTCGATATAAAGTATTGTGCAAGTAAAATGTATTTTGAATCATACTTTTGTCCTTGTGATTAGGTACAAAGCCAAAACATTACAGGTTAACACGACCATTTCTCACATAGTTATTCACTGCGATTCTGTGCATCTCGGATCACGGCTAAGGTACTTCTGGACAATATTAAATTGTTCATCGCTATTATCGTCACAGTAAACAACTGGTCTAGTTGTTCCCGATTCAAGGATAAATTCTATCAGCTATCTGGGCATATAAAATTATTCAAGGGGTTTTACGATTATTTTAAAAGATTAGATGTTTATTTTTAATCTTTAAAATTGATTTTTAAGGCTTTTCTTATCTCTATGCAATACTATAACAGTTTTCCATGGTGTTAAGATAGCCTTCCCAACTCATTCAATAGCAGGGAAATAAATTGGATTTAATCCGATAAAACTTAGATGAAATGTTCTAAAACCTAGTCTAATGTCTTTGTTTTTGGAGAAGACGTGCATTCATGTAATCCAATTTTATGAGACCTACTTACATGTATCCCCCAATTCAGTGATTGTAACAATGACAATGTGTACATTACATAATTTCCCTATAAAAACTCCTTATGTATTAATTAAATTCTGCGTCAACAAGCATTGTGTTTCAACGTTGTACTTAAAACGTTTAGTGATGATAATAAGAAGAGTTCTACCTGTTCATTTCTTTTATCTTTTTTGTATCTGGCCAGTAATTAAAATCAATATTGTTTAGTGACATTTTATGGAGAGAAAAAAGACTACTGACATGTTTCTGTTTCATGAATCATATCTTTGTAAGTTTTTACTAGGTTCTATCAAACACAGGGGCAGGAAAAGGGAACTTCTATCGTATATATGAAAGTGTGCTCCTATAATGACCCCTAGGGACTATGATGAGAGTAACTTGAGAACCAAAGTTTTTGAGAATTAAATAGGGGGAAATCTTTTAAAAATCGTTTGAAGAAGAGTTTTATTAAGGTTAATCGGGCGAATGTTGTGGCCAATGAGTCTCTTGATTAAAAGATATGCTTTCTTGTCTTGCAGATACTCAGATTCCGACATGGACGACAATTACGAAGCTGATCCTCTGGAAAAAAAGAAGGAGGACAAACACGAGTCCTACAATGAAGAAAAATCTGAGAAACACAGACGGACAATCGGTCGATTCCGCATCATGGTGTTTGCAGCAGGAATTATAATACTCCTCCTATTAATCATAGTTATAGTGGTGGGTGTCATGAAGAAATTTGAAAAGATTCCTCCTTGCTCGTCAGGCCAGGCCGTTGATCTATCAGAGCCGTATTACCCAACAATGTTTCATGATTTAACTTCAAAAGAAGTTAGAGGGCTGATGGAATTTCTTTATAGAGAAAAAGATTTAAATTTGACAAGACCTGCCAAAGCCAAAGTTAGATCGTCCTACATATTTACAGCAGAACTTCATCTACCTGAAAAAGCAGACGCAATTCCCTACCTTGATAGTGGTTCTGGACAAAAGCCACCAAGAGAGGCGAGGGTCATAATATTTCGGGGAGACCTACTCATACCCAAAATAATGGAAATAGTCGTAACTCCACTTCCTAATCCCACGCATTACACTACCTGGAAGGATGACATTCCTTTCCAGTATCGCCCTATTACTGGTCCAGATTATGGTGGTGCTATAGAAAGAATCACACAGGTGACAGATCAGAAGGCAAGGGAACTTTTGCAGGAAAGCTTTGGTGGGTCACTTCTTAATTGCGGAGAAACTTGTCTTACTTATAAATATGTCACACTTATGTCTTCTGCTGTCAGTGGTCGAGACCGACGTCTTTACTGGTTCTGGATGTCTCAGTTCGTAGAATTCTACATTCTCCATCCTATTGACTTTGCTGTTCTAGTCGACATGGACGATCCAAATTATTCGATTGAGAAAGTATGGTACAATGAACATACATTTGACTCCCTTGACTCTCTTGTTAAACAATACAATGAGAACAAATTACAAAAGAAACACTTACTTTTTCCTGAATTGTCCGAGACTCTGTTCTCCAGATTATACAGAAGAGGTACAGAGTTCCCAAAAACATCACAACGGCCACCTATTTCTATCGAACCAGATGGTCGAAGATACAGTGTAAAAGGTCAACATGTGAAATATATGAACTGGGACTTTGATTTCAGAATGTCTAGTACGCGGGGCCCACAGCTCTATGATATCCGTTTTCAAAACAACAGAATTGTCTACGAACTTGCTTTACAAGAAATAAGTGTATTTTACTCCGGATATAAACCAACACAGATGTTTGCAAATTATTTTGATTCTACCGCTTTGATTGGTCCCCAGGATAAGGGATTAGTCCCAGGCGTTGACTGTCCTTCTCATGCTACATATATGCCCGCTTCCCATGTTTTGGAATCCTCTGAGAAGTTAATAACATACAAAAACTCTTTTTGTGTGTTTGAAATTAATACAGGAATGCCTCTTCGAACACATCATTCTTTCTCTCCCTTCCACGGTGCATTTTATGAAGGACTGCCGAATACTATTCTTGTACTCAGGTCAATCCTTACAGTGGTAAATTATAGCTATCTTCTGGACTTTATATTCTATCAAACCGGAGCCATGGAAGTTAAAATTGTTTCAACAGGTTACATACTTTCCACACCGTTTACCGCCAACGCTGCTAATTTTGGAGTGCAGGTCAGTGATGACATCAACGGTAATTTGCATCATCATATGTTTAGCTATAAAGTAGATATAGACATCGAAGGACCCCAGAACCGCTATAGAACTCTAGATATTTCAACAACGGCATCTCCCAACCGATTCAATCCAGACCCTAATGCAAAAATTGTCCAAGGCCAGTTCCAGGTTTCAGAGAAGAGAACGGAAAGCGAAGCTGCATACAAGTTTAATTTTGATACCCCAAAGTACCACTTGTTTTATAGCAACCTAAAGAGCAATAAGTTCAACGTTCCAAGATCGTATAGGCTACTGAGTAGAGGAATGAGTAAACAATTGTTGCCAGAAGGCGAAGGGAATGAACCAGCCATGGCATGGATGCGTTATCAAATGGCAGTCACCAAACGAAAAGAAAACGAGAGAATATGTAGTTCGATATATAGTGGATTGGACGCCAAATCCCCAGTTGTCAATTTTGATGACTTTTTGAAAGACGATGAAAATATTGTAGATGAGGTGAGTTTATTTCCTAAAGAAGCATTAGTTATTCTTTAGAAAATTCATGACAGCAAATAAGTGACTTAATCGGTCAACAACTTGAAAATGGAACTTGAGTTGAATAACAACTTGTTATTTTAAAGCACTGAGTTAATTTATTCTATATTGAAGATATTATATACTAGTACATCTATAGAGTACACGTCGTTCTTTTCCAGGATTTGGTAGCTTGGGTGAGTATGGGTGTCCAACACATCCCCCATACAGAAGATCTTCCAGTTACCCACACACCAGGCATGGACCTCAGTTTCTTTCTGTTACCGTATAATTATTTCCCAGAAGATCCTGCAATGGGATCACGTGATTCCGTAAGGATAGAACCAAATATTTACAATAATCCCAGTAGTGGTGTAAAAGTGACTGGATTTGATAAAGAGGACCTACAATGTAAACCTCCTGTAAACAATTATCAAGAGGCTGTAGAAGCGGATCCGGGTATTTTGTTTGAAAGTTCCGATGGACAATCCACATCAATATAGACAGACTCATTGTACATATACATCAGTGTTCAATTAGTGTTCAATTGAAGACTGGATTTGTAAAAGAGCTTGTGAATGAAATGGTTTGGATGCAAGTTTTTGATTACGTGCGGTTGTATGAATCATGTTCAGAATATCATCCAAAATTCTATATGTTTATTTCAATGTGTGTATGTAATGCAATTTTCGCGTTATAGCAATTCATGGTATTAACAGTATTTTATACTTTTTTTTATATCTATGTTGTTTTGCTTTAAAGGAACATTTTTAGACCTAAAATAGGTGTTTTATCTCCAAACGTAAGTAGTATTATAATGAATAAAACATTATTTTTGAATGGTGGACTTATTCATATTGCAGTCTGAACTAATACCATCGATGGCTGTATAACGTAAATCTATTAGTTTTTGCATATAGGTAGTTTCATATATTCTGAACGATTGAAGTGTGTTTACAGGGATTTTGCATATTTTTTACTGTCATATATAACAGTATATATTGTTAAATATCTATGCATTGTTCTGTGATTTTTGATAGATAATAAATAATTTAATATTGCTTCTGCATTTTGTCAAATGCTTGCTTACTAAATCCTTTTCAATCCTGCCGGGAGGGACATAGACCACGACCACCGACAATACCCTGATACCTCTCCCTGTCTTGGTTTATCATTTTCAGTTACATACTGTACTTTCATTTGCATCTTCTCCATCTTTACTATCACATACCTTAGCCAGGTGTATAATATTATTTTTTTCAGGTGGCACCACAAGACTGCTTGATAATTGACAAAGTTCTCAATTTTTCAATGTATGACCGATCCATTACCATCTCCTTTAATTTTCATTTCAATTTGACTTCCTAACTTCTTTTATGAAACCTTTGGATAAATCATTTTGATTGTTTTCCGTGTTTCGGATCCATAGAATATTTGAGAGCCTTGCAATTCTTAGTACATGTATGTCATTATTTTCTTTCCATTTGCTGCTAATCATTATAAGTGCTGTTTAAGTTTTTCCTTTTCTGATTTTGATATCAATTTAGGGTTCTGTGCCATTTGCTTCACTGTCTACGTTTTGGAAGATGTTACTTTCTGTCGTATTTTTACACCCCCCCCCTTGAAAAGTCTGTCTGTCCGTCCGTCCGTTTGTCTGTTACGCTTTGGGGTACCCATCTCTTATCCGCAACTCTTCTTATACCGCTGAAGGAAATTTAATGAAACTATCTCAGAATCTTTAATTCTTTATTACATATTGCCATTGTGCACATCATATTTGATTTTTTATGAGACTTTCACAGAATCTTTGTTATATAATGCCATTGTGCACCTTCTATTTTACTTTTTGATCGGACACATATTTTGGGTTTTCCAGAGCGAAATATTGACACTGCCATTTTTTCTATAGTATTAAAGGATATCCATCTCTTATCCGCAACTCCTCCTATACCACTGGACAAAATTTAATGATATTTTCACATATTATTTTTTACATAATGCCATTGTGCACCTGCTTTTTTACTTTTTGATCTGACACTTATTTCGGGTCTCCAAGAGCATAACAGGGAGGTTGTCATTATAATTATATGGGATGCGAGGGCTATCATTTAGTGAGCTCATTGCTCACAGTACCTCTAGTTTTAAATTTCAGACCAGTATAAGTGGTGCTCGCCTCAAGCAATTTTGTCATTCTTGTTGTGATCCTATTCCAGGTTCTAGTGCCTGTTTATTCAACTCAGATATTTTACTGAGTATCTGCTTATGGTTGTGCGATGTCAGATCTAAAGCGATACCATTTACAAACTCCAGTGTAAAAGAATAAAAGAGTATCGGATATACAATGTATCATGTTGTAAATTTTATAAATAGGGGGGAGGTAAATTCAAAATTTACAACATGATAGATAAATCTTGTTATGAAAATCTTGTATGTAAAAATCTCAAAACTTGTGCTTCCTAAAAATATGTCAAAATTGAATCAACAATATGGACAGTAAGTAAAATGTTATGTTCCATCTGTCATCTTTATTGTAGCACCTGTGACTTTGCCATCTGTGATTTGACCTCGAGTTTCGATCATGACATGCCTACAGGTCAACGTAAAAGTTTTAATTCACTCCTAATGGTGCTTTCGGGTGCCATTTTCGACGACATAAATAGAGTAATGAACATGCGGCTTTTGAGCTTGTTTGGATTTTTTTCCTATGATGTATAGTGAAACAATATTTATGACATCAAATATGACACAGATGCAATTAAAAAAGGTGTGGTTTTACTTAAAGAGTGACTTTAAGTATGTTATTTTTATACAAAAATGTAACACGGGAAAAGACAATTTCAGAATCCGAATTCAACTTTTCTCCAAGACTGTTAAAGGTTCATCTACGTTGTCCAGTCACAAATGCATCAGAGACCTCCTTTCTCGCTAGTTTTCAAATGAACTTTTAAGAAATACTGTATTTATTCTTTGTCGAAACAATTTCAAAGGACTAGGTCATCCTCTTTGAAACTTTCATAATAATTCCATATACTTTATATGAAAGAGAAGAGTCATATATTAGTAAAATGTGAAAAGAATAGTTCATGCAGTCTGTTTTTTAACCTTTTTTCAATACATTAAATGAAAAAGAAAAGATTTAAATCATGTTTTTAATTAAATTACAACAAATTGTTTGAGTTTATTTTGATTAAATAATTTGCTAGGGACTACAATGTGTTACATTGTATTGCAGCAGAGTGCAGTATGGTGCAGTTTTACTTTTATTTCAACAAGCACAAGTAATCCATGGTTTAGAAACATTCCCCACCATCCACCCTCCAAAGTCACTCTTTATGTACAATTTCCTCTTGCAGCTAATTGTATGTTGCAAAATTTGCATAATGTAAGTTTCTTCTAAAGTAAGATAATCAAATTATGCCCCTTTGAACAACGTAGATGAAACGATTATGCAAATGTTTAGGCAATACTAACGAATAACAAGCTTGTATACTATATAAGACTAGAGAGTCACTCACTCATGTTAAGTTAACTGTTTGGTCTTACATGTAGTGTGAGTTTCTCTCACTAAACAAGTACTGCTAACTGGCTAAGCATGCAGTACTAGGAAGCGCCTTTGACTGTTCTACAATGGCCGCTTTGTTCAGTTAATTCTCAGAATGTTCACTCCTCAATCACACAGGAAAATTCCTATTTATTTTGTTTAACTTAATAAAAATAGACCAAATATGTTTTAAGTAAGCAGTACGTCAGCCAAGCAATTACAATGAGCACTGCAGCATTGCACTGATATCTTTTATTTAAGATTTTCCAGTCTGTCCCAAACTTTTTAAAAAGAAAAATAATTTTTAAAAAAGTTTTTGTTCCAACTTTATTTTTCAATAAACAAAAATAATTGTAAAACAAAACTGGACTAATGAATCTTTGATTGACAATCCATTGTAGTGTGGTGCAATTTAAGTATAGGTAAATATGAAGATAAGAAGCATTAAGTAAAAATAAAATTATTCACCAGTCATAGAGGAGTGTTGATTTTTTCAGAATATTTTTCGCTTACCCAAACTAGTCGTTCGATAAAAATTTATCGATGCATAACGTTGTCAAAAAAGTCATCTAACATAAGTACTGGGGATTTAATTGAGATTTATACGAAAGAGAACAGTCATATAATTATTAATTAATAAATGTGAATAAAATATTTCATCCAGTCTGTTTTTAAAAAAAAAAAAAAAAACTTTTTTTGAAAAAACTTATTTAAAAAAAAATCATAATTTTAATTCAATTACAAAAAACCAACTAAGCTTATTTTGACTAGATAATTTGCCTAGCTCTACAATGTGTAGCATTGTTTTGCAGAAGAGTGCAGTATATTTTTTGCAGGCACCGTGTAATTGGGGGGTGCCATTTTCAACGACATAAATACAGTAATGCAGCTTTTTAGCTTGTTTGGGTTTTTCCCTATGATGTATAGTGAAACAATATTTATGACATCAAATATGACACAGATGCAATTAAAAAGGGTGTGGTTTTACTTAAAGAGTGATTTTAAGTATGTTATTTTTATACAAAAAAGTAACACAAGAATAGACAATTTCAGAATCCAAATTCAACTTTTCTCCAAGACTGTTAAAGGTTCATCTACTTGGTCCAGTCACAAATGCATCAGAGACCTCCTTTCTCGCTAGTTTTCAAATGAACTTCTTAGAAACACTGAATTTATTCATTATTGAAAGAATTTCAAAGGACTTGGTCATCCTCTTTGAAACTTTATTAATATTTCCATATACTTAACATCTCCAGTACATGGCATCTCACTTTGTGTTTAAAATCACAATTATAAATATATTATTGGATGATGAAACATGCAAATCTGTTTCAAATTGAAATATGGACAACAGATGACCCATTTTCTATTCAGAATTAGTGAAGAAATACCTCATTGTGTGGGGACATAAAATCATATCATTCTAAATATAAATAACATGTCATTTAGATTTTTGGGCCTTTTTATTTCCACAACAGAAACAAAGACTTAAAAGATGGCAGTCACAATTAATTATCTCCCGAAACGCTTCTACTGGCCTTTTTTCAATGTTCCAATGTCACAACAAATACACAGCATTGTCATTATTCTACATATTCCATCATAGCTCTATAGATCCCATTCATTCCTTTCATTTCCACTTTGCATGTGGATCTTTGTCGGTTCAATGCCCAATTGTAATCTATCATGTACATTTTTGTACTGTAATACTAACTTCCTGCCCAGTGGCAACAAATCAAGACGTATCCTGATTGAAATTAGTTCTTAAGGGTAGGATCATTTGTGCGATATCCGTGGCACTCTCGCTCCTCAGAGCATTAGCAGCATGAGTCAGCTGGAGCGCTGCGTCTGGATGAGCAGATCCGGGTAGCATTGTACACTCCCTGTCCAGCATGGATGCCATGGCTTCCAGGAGATCATGAAATCCGAACGACAAGGCAGCTCGTCTGAGTCTGTTCAACTCCTGAAATTAGAAAAGCATTCACATGTACCAACTAGTGTACATGGAATATAGTACATGTAATTTCAACCAGTTTATTATGGAATACATGTACTAAAAAATATATAAATTGACATGCTCTGATTTCAGATGCATTTTTCAAAAATCTTCATAAGCACATATGCAACAAACACTTACATGTATAAGAAAATATTTTTTTGTGAATAAGGTGGAAATTTAAACCCATCAAAATATGCAATACATGTGAATCAAAAATCATTTAAAATTTGCTTAAAAAAATAGTCCAAATATTTGTAACCATCAAACCAAGATCATCTTCAACAATATGAATTTACTAACTATAATCCCATGATTTATATAGACAATTTATTCATCTTTTTTACCTTGTAAAACTGCTGGTGTTTCTCTGGCAGCTTCCTAGCATGTCTCAACACTTTCTGTATGTCAGCCTAGCAAACATAAAACAAAATGCAACATCTCACACAAAACTAAAAACACATGTTTATATAAAAATTGACAATTTTTTCCCCCCCATTTTAAGGAGGATTTATATCAAAATCGACCTATCAATAATTTTTCTCCTGTTTACTGCTACTGTAGTTACCCCTCTTTCAATGCTTACCTGGAGTCCTGAGGGTTTAATCCAGACAACACAACTTTGAGCGTAGCTGTGTTTCTCTGCCGGTCGGATTGGAAATGGAGTCTTGTTATCGTCTTCTCCATAGGGGGGTTCAGTAAAGTCAGATATAGGGGCCAGGTTAGTAATGTTACCAATCCAACTTATGGGCTCTGGACCTACAAAATTAAAAAAAGAATTCTTTAAAATTCAAAGCTATTAAAAGATTTTATCATATAGAGCTATACTATAAAGTGTGCACTTGCATGTATATTTGTGTGCAAATGTAGGTTCCTCAAAGTGGGAACTTGTCATTTGTAATTAAATCAAAATATTAGCAACAATTTATCAATTTTGAATTGAATTTGAATATATTTGAATTATACAGTAAAACTTGGTTAGAACAAGGTCGCAGGGACCTGTGAAATTACTTTGCTATAATCTATATCCGTATAAGGAATTCGTTAAATTTATATAGCTGGGGATCCAAGATAACTTTGCTTTATCTGTGAAAACACAATATCCTTGTTCGTACTAAACAAGTTTTACTGTATTTTACTTCTAGCAGAATTTTGCATCTTTGATGGTTATACAGAGATCAACCTTCTGAAGTGTGTGTACCAGCAGAAGCTGAGAGCTTAAACAAGAGGCCCATGGGACACATTGCTCACCTGAGTTACTCTGGCCAAGCTGTTCTTTACCAGATTCCCCCCTAGTAAAACTTATTGTGACCTCACCCTACCCCCAGGGGTCATGATTGGCACAATTTAGAATCTACACTTCCCAAGGATGCTTCCAAATGAGTTTCATCTTTTTTAGGTCAGTAGTTCTTGAGGAGAAGATTTTTATAGTTTTTTTCCCCTATATATTTCAATGTAAAACTTTGATTCCCTATTGCGGCACCCCTCTACCCCTTGGGGTCATGATTTGCACAATTTAAAATCTACATTACCCTAGAATGCTTCCATATAGGTTTCACTTTTTCTGGGTCAGTGGTTCTTGAGAAAAAGATTTCTTTAATGACCCTACCCTATTTCTGACTTTCTTGAATATCTCCCCTTGAAAGGGGGGCTTGTCCCTTCATTTTTACTCCCCTTTATCCAACAATGTTTTGTGTCAAGTTTTGTTAAAATTGCCCAAGTGGTTCTTGAGAAGAAGTTGAAAATGTGAAAAGTTTACAGATGGACTGACAACGCTTGATCAGAAAAGCTCAGGAGAGCTAAAATGAATGTTATTTATCATAATTTGTATTTCACTCAACTAATACAGCTATATAACAGTGTTTTTTCTAAGCAATCCACTAAATTTACTAGGCTTCTGAATAAGAAAACTTGATTCTTCAAAAGATTTGACACTTTTTTCCCTGACAGAATGAACATTTTTTTATTTTTAAGAATGGATAATGATGTTGTATAGAAAGCAAATTTTAAACAAAGGCATTGCAAAACGGTGCACGTCTCAAAGTGCATATCTATAAATCAAGGCAGTTTTCAACATTGATCCCAATACAAATTACGTTTACTTGTTTCTCACAAAAGACAAACTAACACACTCACACACACAAACATACAAAGGTGTTACAAATTCCCCTTCAACGCCACTGCGAGTGGATTATAATGATAATGAATTGCTACATATTGAACACAGCGTAAATTTTCAGTCAACACAATTAATGGCACTTAACGAGGCCAAGTCTAATTATTTCTACCCTAGGGATTTTGATAATTTTTCATTAATTAATTTTTACTGTTATATGTATTGTTTTCAGTTTTAAAAATTGAATGTTTACCACCCCGATTTCTTAGGGGGCCTTCTCAAAAGTTGTCAAATTTTACTATTGGACCCTATGAGAATTTGTTGGAATAGTGCCAAATGTTCAAATTTTTTCAATATTTTTTTGTATTTCTGCCCTAGAGATTTCTTTGTCAGTAAAGTATATGAAAGTTATTGTAGAAACTCACTGAATTGTGAAATTTGAAAAAAGTTTTCCATCTATATTGATCTAGATCTAAATTACAAAGTTTATTTTTTTCGATGCCCAATACCTTTTTTGATGAAAATAGCAATATTTAAATTGCTAATATGTTTCCTTTGATGTTCTGTCATCAGTTTTTGGTATAATATTTATGGATGTCGACAAACATATAAGCAAATCATGTGTCATTCTTCAGCGTCGTGCATTGCTTACAAAATCAGAAAACAGTGACGTCGGTAGAACCATTCCAGCATTTTTTCCTAAATTAATGATTGTCCTTAAATCACATCATAATATTTGGGAAAGGTGCATGAAAATAACAAGAGGCCCATGGGCCACAACACTCACCTGTGCACTGAGGCTAGAAAAAGTAGAAATTGGTTTATTATTGAAAAGTTTAAATCCAAAAGTAAACCTTTGAACTGTTATGGTTTTGCTATTCTTGAGAAGATAATTTTCAAAGATTTTCCCAATATACTTCTATGTAAAACTTTGGTGGGTCATTGTTGCCTCGCCCTACCCCCAGGGGTCATGATTTGAACAAACTTGAATCACAACTACCTGAGGATGATTCCATATAAATATGATCAGTCATGGCTTTTTTATTCTTGAGAAGATTTTTAAAGAATTTTCCTTTATATTTCTATGTAAAATCTGGTCTGCCATTGTGGCCCCACCCTACCCCCAGGGGTCATGATTTGAACAAACTTGAATCTACACTACCTGAGGATGCTTCCATATAAATATGATCAGTCATGGCTTTGTTATTCTTGAGAAGAAGATTTTTAAAGAATATTCCAATATATTTCTATGTAAAACTTTGGTCGGCCATTGTGGCCCCGCCCTATACCGGGAGTCATGATTTGAACAAACTTGATTCTACACTACCTGAGGATGTTTCCCTTAAGTTTCATCTTTCCTGGCAGAGTGGTTCTTGAGAAGAAGATTTTTAAAACATACCACCAAATTTTCATTAATTCCTAATTATCTCCCCTTGAATGAGGGCGTGGCCCTTCATTTGAGGAAACTTGAATCCCCTTCACCTAAGGATGCTTTGTGACAAGTTTATATGAAAATTGGCCCAGCAGTTCTTTAGAAGAAGTTGAAAATGTGAAAAGTTTACAGACAGACGGATAGCTAGACGGACGGACAGCTAGATGGACAAAATGTGATCAGAAAAGCTCACTTGAGCCTTCGGCTCAGGTGAGCTAAAAAGCTGCACAAAGTCATGCACACTCAAATAAGACTTGACCTCGTTAAATTCAAAATTGGAATTAAATTTCTATCTGAGGTGAAATTGGACATGAAAAACATTTTTCTAAAGACTTTTTTCATTGATCTATGGCATGTACTAAAGACACTTACGTACATAATTTTTTTGACTAAATTTTGAAACTTGAAACATTACTCTGGCCTTTATATATATATATATATAGTGTCTTTGATTGATCATCATCAGCAAGTAGTACTCTTGCTCTTTCACTCTCCCTCTCTCTCACTCTGCTGCAGGGTAAAAACAACACAAAACATCATATAAGCTAGACCTCGAAAACAGAATCATCGGAGACTGGATTCCTCTAGCCTACTATTGGGTAATAACACAATTGTCAGAATGGTTTCACTCATCTATTTATGTAAGACACAATATTCCGCCACTTCCTGTAATAACCGACAAATATGGCCATTGTGGTAGTATTTTTCTCTCAGAGATGACATTTCAATTTTCCCTCCAGGTATTCTGTTTCAGAGACCCAACATCAATAAAATTGGTTTTATCATTAAAAGACGTCATCACCTGACCCACAAAACACTTTAACAAACCTCCTTGTATAATTAAGCATTGGTTGTAGTGAATTTAGTGCTTTTATAGATTGATTTGACTATCGACAGAATACCATTACCATGTCAAACAGAATATCACATCAACTTTAATGATTTCTGAAGCCTCTAATACCATCAATTATGTCTAATGATGAAAAAAAATTTAACCTTTTGTCTATTTAAAATTGCCAAATTCCAAATTATTCTATCTTTTTTTTTTTTAAATTGTTCTTTTTAAAAATGTTTGTTTGTTAGTGACTCATTCTTTTTTTCCTTTTTTTTTTGCTTCCGTAGTTAAATAAGAATAAAATTCATTAAACCATGGCTTAAAAAGTATCTTTTTCTTTTGTATATTTCAAAAAAAAGTGTGGGAGTTTACACCATGCCTACTCCTGAAATATTAAAGTGCAGAAAACACAAAAGAATATCTCGGGTTTTTCATTGTTTCCTACACAGTTAAAAATGCATGGATTTTTTTCAAATAGATTTATTAGCTTTATGTAAATTCATTGTCTGGAGAGAGAGAATGTTAATTATTTAACAATTCAATTCAATACACTGACAGCAACAAATCAACAGCTACCTGCTATCTGTCATGAAATACTTATTCTTTCCCTGAGTGATTAAAAAAAATTCCACATACAAGCAGACTTCTGAATCACAAATGTTCAAATCTTGAAAAACATGGATATGACAAATTGAACTACAAGTCTCTATCCTTTTTAATGCATTTTATCCTCAATACAATCATGAAATCCTCAGTTGTTTGAGTTTTTCCTCCTCTGCCCCATTGAGTTTGAGGAAACAAAATTTGGCTGTAATTTACAATGTATAATGGACCAATCTGATTAACTTCATATTGGCTCTTATTATATGAAGACACTGACAACTATATCATGTGATCTTACTATAGCCTTTTCCTGTAAAGGGGGGGGGGTTAATTTGTCTTTGTGTGCCTAATGAAAGTGACTTATAATTTGCAACAAGATCAATGTCAAATGCTGTCTTAATCTATAGCTCTGCCCTTTTGGTGCAAGGGTATGCTCTGCTTTGCTGTGAAATTGTATATTTTGAAAAGATTAAATACATGTAACACAAACCTGGCTCTAATAAGCTCAGCATCAAGTTACTTTTCTTCTTGCTGTCTGCCCAGGAGTACAAAATCCCATACCAATTCTCTCTGAAATCATTATATATTTCATAACAAATAATCTAAAAAGATAGAATTATGTATAAGTTGTAAATTCAAGTTTTTCATAATATCCATATCATTTTTGTCGCAGCAATGGTTCCTGTTGGCAATTATTATTCATATCAAATAAAAAAAAGTACAATAAAACTTGTTTAGTACAAACACGGATATTGCAAATTCACAGATATAGCAAAGTTATCTTGGACCCCAGCCAGATAAATTTCACAAATTCCTTATACGGATATAACAAATTACAGATATAGCGAAGTAATTTCTAGGGCTGGGCAATAAAATCGATATTTCAATATATTGCAATACAATGACAAAAAATATCGTATCGCAATACGATTTTGTAATATCGATATATTGGCAATATGCTTAGATTAAGGAATTCTGTCATTAAATATAAAAATGGACTTAAGAAAGTATGTTATTAAGCCAAATAGTAAGTCAAAAGTTGTTTTGTGGGAACATTTCAGAGCATAACTTAAAAGAAATCAACAAGATTTTTTTTCTGTGTTGGTTACTTATCATAGTTAGTATGTACATTCTGCATGTAAATTAATGTAAATATAGTAAGAAAATGCCATTTTTATTACATTGAAAATATTGCAATACATATCGCAATACAGATAAAAATATCGCAATATATCGCAATACAAAATCTCTAGCCAATACCCAGCCCTAGTAATTTCATAAGTCCCAATGACTTCATTATAACCGAGTTTTACTGTAGCTATTTTTTCCAAGACCAGGAAGTTTTTATTGAATAAAGGTAAAGATATATTGTACTTGGACTTGTATCTATAGCAACAGCAATAAATAAAAATAATGATCCTTGGAGTAAAGTTTAATTGCAATAGGACCAAAAAATGTAGTAGGAATAGAATTTCGAAAGAAAAATACATGGAAACATATTAGCATATTTATAGTTACAATGGCAACACCGCTTAATTTAATCAAAATAAAAAAAACTGATAAAGAGAATTTATAATAACCTCTGTTCAAATATGAGTTTAATAGCTAAGTGTATTTTTTGGCAAATGTAAAATTTTTTATAAGATTCTGTGAAAGTTTAAGAGGATTTAAGAGCCAGTCCGCGAGAAAACCATGCAAAATTAAAAAAATCGTCCAAATGGAAGGTTGCAACTTGGGAGTTTTTAGCGGCTTAAAATTTTCTACATAAAGGTAGAAGTCAGAATATTCACAAAAAAATGTCAATCTCTGCATCTATTTTTAGTAACAGCTCATTTGCATATTTGTCGAAAATTACACAAAATTCAATGGAAAATGTATACAAATTGATCAAGTCAAAAAGTTACCTTTTGTAATCAGTTTATTTTCAAATTTTGTTTTATTTTCAAAGTCATGGTCCAATTAACACAATTAATGAGGAAAAACTGAATTCAAATGAATATTTTATTTTTTACACATCTATTTATAGATCCTAAATAAATGAGTATGATTTTTTAGCCATTTTTAGATGCTCGTTTCTCTCAAGACCAAGGTTGAAATTAAATTAAATTAATTGTTACTTTAAGAATGATCTAAGGTCTACTTTGTTTTAAAATATTGAGCTTGGGAAATAATATCTACATGTTTTAAATTAACTTTGAAATACCATATTTTGCTACAATTTCACATATTTTAAATAACAGTTTTTCACCATATTTTTGGATTATTTCTATGATATTTAAATGAAAAATAGAAGATTCTTAATCTAATATATTTTTTAAAAGAGGAATAACTGATTTGGATACTTCATATAACTTTCTTTTGCCTATTTTAGCCCCTTGTCACCAATTTGCAGAAGTTAAATTGTTATCTCCCCTTGCTGGAACTCTTTAGTATTATTGGGTAAAAAGTGACAGGTATGTCAATATGGAAAGAAGAAAGTCATGTATGATTACTTTTTCTTTACCAAGTGAGTTTTTGTGGAGCATTATTGCACTATGAAAGAGGGAAATCTTATTTTAAGATATTTGAATGTAAGAAAGAAACAACAACTTAGCTTGAATAAACAAATAGCAGGCCCATAGGAAGCAATTTCAGTGTGGGGGAGGGGGGGACAACCTACAATGCTACATTATCAACTACCAAGAATTCCATAGAAAGTAAAAAAATTGAAAGGTCATCAGATGTTTTATTTTATTTGGGGCATATACATGTAGTAGCTATGCTTTCTATAGGGTTCTGTCCTCGGGGAATCTACATGTATTTCATGGTAATTAACAGTTACAAAATTTTTCCTAACAAGTACATTTGAATATTAGGAAATTTAATCAAATAATAACAGAATATTTTTAATCAAAATATACATTTGATATTTTGTTTAAGGCACCTGGCCCCCGTTCAAGTTCAAGATCATTTTATTCACTCAATTAAACTATTTCAGGTACATGAGGACAATGAAGAATATTTACAACATATATTATAAATTTAGGTCAGAGGTACAAATATATGATATATACATAATCAGAATATGAAAAGGAAACGAAAAAAGAAAAACACATATGAAACATGTAATGATGAAATAAGCGAGGGGAAAAATCATGGAGGACTGACTAACTAAAATCATATATTTTCAATATAAACGTACGTAGTTTTCTTAGTGTCTTAGCATCTTGTTTTGTCATCAGTTGAGAAAATATAATAAAGAATAGTAGAATACAAACAGGTATTCAATTGCATACTCTCAACAAATAAAAAAAATAATTGGTAATTTCAATCTACATGTAAATTGTTTACGTTTCATAAATTTAGTGTGTTTTTGAGTTAACCAAACACCGTCATTCCTAGGAATATTTTTAATTTTACATTAGTACATACATGTACTTTAAACTACTGTGTTACGTAACATTCATATATTGATAAAGTCAGATCTGATTCTCTTATTATAAATCATCAGCTCAAAAGGAGATGATGCTACTGTTTTAGGTACCCCACCGATATAGGACCCTCCACGTTAAATATTCGCAAAATTATTCAGGGGAGGGCACTAGAATTTTCAAAACATTATTAATAAAATTGTATAAGGCTTTGTAAATTAATATATGATACTTTTTTTCTGAATAACCATAAAGGTATTATTAATACCATTGCAGAAAGAGATAAATTGTTTTTTTTAAATGTTATATCACTTATATGTATCCACTGAAAACAGTTGGGGGAGGGGGCGTGTCAGTTGTAGCAGTGACGTAGAAACGATTTTGAAGGGGGGGGTTAAAATTAAACTTACCTGAAAAAAATATTTGCCAAGCGAAAAAAGAAGACAATTGTTTGATTCAGGAAGTGGGATAAGAGTAAACTCCAGCATCTTTCATTTTCTTAAACTCCTTTATGGAGTATTTTGTATAACATCTTCTGTTAGTATTTTTAAAAGATTGTACCAATTTAAAATTGGCAGAAAGCAAACAACTTAATGAAAGCTCAAATTTTATATGTTTAAGTCTCAAAATTTATATGAATGATACTGAGAGTCCGTTTGAATTTAGATACTTGTAATTTCCCTTTTATTAATTAAAAAGAAACTAACTTACTGAATACAAAATGTAAGGAACATGAATATTCATATGATTGTTTAAAAATTGCAAGTAAGCTTTTTTTCATTTCTAAACAATTGGCAAAATGCTAATCCTCATATTAGGGGTAATTTCTGACAATTTAGTTTAATTTAATTTCTAATTTTAATATTTTTCAATCTTAATTATTATTTCAAAGAAAATTGTTACATGTTTCAATATCTAACATAAATTGTTTATAATTTAAAGTACTATTTTTGACTTTGTAACCCATTTGAGTTTGGGCAATTTTTATTCAAAAATTGGCAATTTGTAAATCCCCATATCTCAATTATTTATTATTTCCGAAGCTCAATATTCTGCAAAGATAATGTTTAGAGTTATATTTGTACAATAAAATCAAAAAAATTAATTTCAAAGATTGGTCTTGGAAGATTTGGGGCATTAAATTTGTAATGCTTTTGGCAATTCTTGAAAATTGGCATCATGCCAATTTTCAAGAGTTGTCTGCCCTTTGATATATTGCATATTTGATTATGATAAATGTCAATTTTGAAAGAACATAGTCTTATGTTACTTAAAAATACCTTAATGGAAATGCAAGTTTAATTTTTAGTAAAATAAATCAAATGTGAATTTTACCATTTTTCTTGAATTTTTTAAGTGCATTTGTACTTAACTGGCAAAAAGGAGTTGGCGCTGCCTACGGCTGCCATGTTGAATGATGGGAATTTTTTTGGCCATTGTTGAATAACATATTATAAAGTCAAACTACCCACCAAATTTCATTAAGATATGACAACCTTCGATTTGGACAGTTCTGCATGGTTTTCTCGCGGACTGACTCTTAAGAAGAGTTACTTTTACAAAATGTTTACTCCCTTTAGTGAGATTAGTGGTGAAGTCAATGTTTTGAAGTGGGAAATTCCCGAATAAATTTCAAAATCTGATCAAAATGTAAAACAGGAGGTGCACAATGGCTCTACTTAGTGCAATTAAGTTTCATTAATTTTTTTTCAGCAGTGTAAGAGTTGCGCAGATTACATATGGGATTTAACCGATAATAAAAATGTATGACAACTAAGTCCATATTCTGCTTTGAGAAACCCAAAATATCTTTCTGATCAAAATGTAAAATGATGTAAGATCCCATAATTCCCTATTCTGATACTTACGCCACTTGCGTCAGCGCCACCATCCCCTCCACTTTGAGACTTCCGTGAAGAAGAACAGTAAAACTTGGATTCTTGCCATCTTCTTGCACCATATCTTCTTCCTCTTTTTTATTCTCTACATCTAGATCAATGAAATGGAGATCATCCATAAAATATAAGATGCAGAAAGTTACGCAAAACAATACTCTAAGACCAATATATTCTAAAATTACCCAGTACATACATGTGATTTCAATACATTTATTTATTAGATATTACCTGATATGCTGGCAGTCAATACATGTACTAGTGACATTCCACCCCTCCTGTTGTCTGTTATATTTTTTAAACTTATCATATATATCAGTAAATATTAAGGAAATGAAATTAATATCCATACGAACATTGACATATTTATCACTTTCTAAAATAAACAACTTCTTTTTATATATCAGTGTCCCAAGTACACCACTACATAAAATATTCATGTACACTATCTGAAAGATATACATGTACCACTTTTTGAAATATATTGCTCCCTGAAACTGAACATTATTTGAAATACACCACTGTCTTCACACTTACCATTCCATTCCATAATATATACCACTTACATGACATATGACTACATGTATCTGAAATATTCTACTCTTTGTCATACACCAATATCTAGAATTTTCCACCATCTGACATATACTACTCTCTGACATATACCACTGACTGAAATAAACCACTTTTTGACATACATGTATACTACTATCTGCCATGCACTATTGACTAAACTATACCATTATCTGACAAATACCACTATCTGACATGTCTTATTGGCTGAAATATTCCATTATCTGACATATACCACTGACTGAAATATACCACATTTTGACATATACCACTATCTGACATGTGCAGAAATAAACCCCTATCTGACATGTACTGTTGACTGAACTATATGACTGTTTAACATAACGGTAAACATGTACCACTATTTGACATATACCATTATCTGACATATACTACTACAGTGGACCTTCAGATATCGGGATGCCAGATATCCGGATGATACTGAAGCGTCCAGATGCCAGATATCCGAATGCTTTAGTATCCGGACGTTTTTCATTTGAACAGATTTTTTAAATGTTATTTTATCTTGTTAACCAGGTAATTCAGGTATCAGGACACTTCACATATCCAGAAAAATTCACTGGGAACCAAAACATCTTGATAAATTAATCTCCACTGTATCTGACATATACAACTGTCTGACATATACCACTGTCTGACCTATACCACTATCTGACATAAACAACTGTCTGACATATTCCACTATCTGACATATACAACTGTCTGACTTATACCTCTGGCTGACATCTACCACTATGTGACATATACCATTATCTAACATATAACACTATCTGACATATACCACTGTCTGACATGTACCACTGTCTCACAGGTACAGCTATTTGAAATATACCACTGGCATACACCAGGATCTGACATATACCACTATCTGACATATACCACTGTCTGACATATACCACTATCTGACATATACCACTGTCTGAAAGGTATACCCATCTGACATATACCACTATCTGTACCACTGGCTGACATATACCACTATCTGACTTATACCACTGTTGGGCAGGTACAACCATCTGACATATACCACTGACTGAAATATACCACTGTCTGACAGGTACCACTATCTGACATGCACTGTTGACTTAAATATACCACTATCTGTCATGTACTATAAACTGAACTATACCCCCGTCTGACATACCAGTATACCACTATTTGACATGTACTGTAAAATACTACTGTCTTACATTATGAAAAAATTCACTATTTAATATATACTATGGACTGAAATACAGTTTGGGCCTAAAACACCACTGTCTTACATTAACCACTATCTGAAAGTTGCCTGTGTGGCATAGTGGTAGAGCATCTGATCTAGATTTGCAGAGTAAGGAGTTAATCCTTTCGTCAAGGATTCAAATCCCACGCTGGGACGTGGAGACCTGTCCTTTGGATGAGAACATATTAACTGATGTCCTTTGTTGCAGAAGATTCTAGCATAAAAAGACCCCTAACTGCTCAAATAATTAACAACCTTAAGTTCTGAGCACAAGTCCAAATTTGCAGCCCTCCACCAGCAAGTTGCATCTCAATTTGAGTAAAAAACTCTCAAGAGGGGTTTAACTACAAACAAACAATCTGAAACATACCACTATCTGAAGTCTTGGTGTCTTTGTTTGGGAGAGGCAGGACAAGATGCCGAGACAGCGCCTGAGGGCTGGCAATGTCCGCTATGTCAATGAATCCCAGGATCTCTAGGTTAGAGCTTACTTGTTGATGAACCTCTTCAAACTCCTGTATCCTGTGTCAGTACGAAGGATCAATAAGACAATAATGAAACAGATCTCTGACAGTTGTCAAGTAAAAAGCAATGATTAGCAGTATTTAAAGGGTCTTTAACTTTTTTTTGCATTCAGGAGAAAGCCAGGCCAGTTATGGTCAAAATCCTTTAATTGGAAGGTGTCTTCTTAATGTTACCTTGAAACTTCATTTTGCTGAATCAGGTTGTATTTATTCAGATGTATTAGTATTAAGGAAAATTATAATGGGTAAATTATATACAGAAAAAAAGCATTATTTTGGTATCTTATATTTCATATCATGACAGACAAATTTTTATCATACAACAGGCTCATGGTCCTTTACAGTCACCTGGGCCCCAGACCATAGAGCACTGAGAATAAAATCCAAAATAATTTTTTAGATAATTTTGATAGTGAAATTAAATTTTCCTGGAATATCAAACAAACCTGCCAAATTTTAATTAAGTTTGTGAAATAAAATGCAGATATTCAATATTAAATTTTTGACTTAAGTTAAATTCTGTATTCAGTTTATGATCTCTGACCCTGAGTGTGACCATGCAAATCTTTTCAGAGAAATTTTTTTTGATTGAGTTAAAGTTCTTTCTTACACATATTTTGACCATTATAATTAAGACTTATCATCTCTAATAGCTTACCTCTTTGTCCCAACAACTAATTAAAGCAAGTGCAACTTGAGAAAAATTAATTTAAAAAAAAATTCACACAAAAACAGTAGAAAACGCATAATTTAAAAAACGGAAAAAAATTCTACAAAGTAAAATTACTATGAGGTAACTGTAAGTAAATAAACTTACGAGTCATAGGGATCGGGAGGTGGGAACAACTGTACTGAACACTTGAAGTTCCCACATTTCAGCGTCCCATTGTACGGCTGATAATACTTCTCCTGTATCCTTGTAAACATGGCTTCCACAGATTGTAAAGTTAGGGCGTTGTCTGGCACACACAGTTCTCCTCCCTGGCCATTAATCTCAATAAGTTTTTCAAACAAGGGGAGAGAACTTTTGATGTCTGGGTCATTCGGACTGCTGATGATCATTATGTGTAATTTACAAGGAAACTTGAATGGTAGTGGGAATTTTTCATCACCATTTTCCCTTTGGTTCCATGTTTCAAGTGAATTTTTCAAAGATCTTTGCCCGATGCCTGTTCTACCATCTGTCACCAAGATTACCTGTGTATGGAATAGAACTTGCTTATTACATATAAGATATCCTGTAAACCTTTTTTTTCCCTTGGGTTAAAATTGTGAAGAATCACAATCTCTGTTTAATCCGCAGATGGAAAATGACTTCAATTTCTATGTAATAATTAAATATGCTGGCGCAAATTTTATGGAAATTTTGTTCTAAGTGTGTTATTACCATGGGAAAAGGGTACTTCTATTAATAGTTTAAATATTTGACATAAAAACCTTTTTAGTAATTTGTAAAACCATTCTAAATTTGTACCCTGCAAATCCCTAATGACCACATTGTCTTCAGATAGGAGTATATTTTTTAAGCTATTAAAAATTAATTCTAAGTACTAATATCTTTCACCTAATAGGGATGCAGAATGGAAAGAATAGGTTAAAAATATTAGAGATCAATTTAATGGCTGAAAGGTTCATTGAACAGTTCAAATGCAAAGCTAATACATGTGTATCTCCTTAAAATATTGATATTTTTATTGATAAATGTGTAAATTCTTTGTCTCGTGTATATTTCAGGCCCAATCTTGTTATAAATTTCAAAGTGAATCTTCAAACTTAAAAAACCACTTTCTCTTACTGTAATAAAATCAGCATGAAATGTATCCATCAATGAAACTACTGAGCATAAAAAGATGACTTAAATAGCATAAGCATTAATTAAACTGTACTCATTAAAGCTGTAAACTTCACCTTAGTGCATCTTCTTTGAAGATCAGGGGAGGTGCGTGAGGAATAGCCTCATTAAAGAAGTAAACACTCTATCATCAGCAATTAAGATGTCCTTAATTAAGTTGTAATTTTACAAGGCCAGTTTAACAAAAAAAGAACTGTTTGCTTGTTTCTTAGAAAATGCATTACACAAGCATATTTTGAAGATAAACTTAGAAAAGAAGAGGTCCATGGGCCACATTGCTCACCTGAGCACATTGGTTCAGAAAATCACAAATAAAGCTCTTTAGCATTGAAACCTTTACAGAGGGGTGGGGGACTTGATTTTTACACTTTGAGGATGCTTTCATATCAATATCAGTAATGGCTAGGTTGTTCTTGAGCAGAAAATTTAAAAAGATTTTTAAAATGATTTCCCCCCATAAATTTCTTTGTAAAACATTTGATCCCCAATTGTGGACTCTCCCTTCCCCTGAAAATCAGGATTTCAACAAATTTGAATCTAAACTACCTGAAGATGCTTCCATATTGATATGACTAATCATGGCTTTGCTGTTTTTGAGAAGAATATTTTACAAGATTTTTTCCTATTTATTTCATTACAATGTAAAACTTTGAAAAGACATCATTTTGAACTTATCTGAATCTACAACACCTGAGGATGCTTCCCTATTAATGTGACTAATCATAGCTGCCCTTGAGAAGAAGATGTTTCAAGATTTTTTTCTGTATTCATTCTTATGTAAAATTTTGATCCATAGTTGTGGCCCCATCCTAAACCCAGGGGTCATCATCTGAACAAATTTAAATTTGCACTATGTAAAGAAGGTATATCCTATAAGTTTCAATTTCTTTTGCCCCTGGTTTATTGAGAAGAAGATTTTTTAAGAACCCACCAAATTTTCAAAACACATATTTCTGAGTTATCTCCCCTAGAAAGAGGGGATTGACCTCATTTGAAGAAACTTGATTTCCCTATCTGGTAAGTTTGGTTGAAACTGACCCAGTGGTTCTGGAAAACAAGTTGAAAGTGTGAAAAGTTTACAGCCGGGTGGACTGTATGAGACAGGTGGACAGGCTGACTAAAGAAAAAATGTGATCAGAAATTCAGCTCAGGTGAGCTAAAAAGTATATGAAAATCCAATATTTTCCAAAGATCATGAGTTTCTACATGTGCTTGTATGTTGTAACAGTGGTACTTAGTGGTATTATACACTTAACTGTAATACAGGAAATTGAATGAATCCTTATCTATAAAATATATAAGTAATTCTAAATATAGCTCCCTGGAGATATTCTTGGCAGGAAAAGAAGTCTCACACATAAAAAAGAAACTTACCACTAAAACCAAACCAGATAAATCTTGTGATTACAACTTTACTCTTAACATTATAATGAAAATGATAGAAATCTTAAGGTTTTTTAAAGAATTTTTAAAAAAAATTTCTTAAATTTTGTTTTGAAAATTAATGATTCTGTTAAAAATTTGAAATTTTTAGCAGAAAAATTAATATTCAAAGAGAAACTAGTTAAAAGTCTTCTTCTCTTTAAATGGCCTTCATCATAGCAAGCCACTGGATTTGTGTCTGAAATGCAATGGACATCAAACATGTTTAAATTGTTATTCTGAAGGGTCATCAGCCTAGATTTATTAAGACTAACCATCTGATTTGGCAAAACTATTCATTCTGTATGTTTATCATAAAAAGTGCTAGATATCACTTCATTTCTTACCCTTATAGCAATAAGATAAAACTTAATAGCTAATAATTTCATATTTTTTTTGTCTTTTTACAACCTAACCTGCAATGAAATACAAGCTAACATAGTGATTATTTCTATAAAAGAACAATATTTATAATGCTTGGGAATTCGATCAATCACCTGTGTATAATTAAAAGCTGGCCATCTTAACTGAACAGTTTATACAGAGGTCAATCACAAAATACCATTCTATATCATTATGGAGTACTGTATCATTAAAGATATGCTCATAAAGAAAAAAATATAGTCCTTGAAGCTTAAGGGCTACTTCTCTGTTTAAAAAATGCAAATCAAAATTCAACCAGTAGATTCTGTATTTCAATATCATATAATCTTACAAAACTTCTCAGCTCAATATTACAGTAATTGTGCCCAAAGTTCTTAAAAAAAATCAGCATTGAAAGATTTAATGGGCCTGGATCAATAGATCGAGGGCATCTATTGTTTTTGTCCTGTCTGTCTGTTTGTATGTCTGTCTGTTGTCAATTTTAACCGTCCCCATAACTTTTAAACTGTGAGAGATAAAGACTTAATTCATATCTAGTATGCATACTCCACTAATCAAGCTCTTGCAAATGACACCAAGGTCAATGACCTTGTGACCTTGACTGTGATCTATAATGCTAAAAATAGCTTTTTCGAACTTTGTTGCCGCTGGGCCGATAGTGTTTCACAAACACATCTTGGTTTCTTTTATTTAATATATTACACATATGAAGGCTAAAGTTCTATTAAAAAATGGACAAAATATAGAAAATAATAGAAAGTTAAATTTTGTACAAATCTTTGAATTTAAATATTGACATTGCCAACAGTTTTTTTGGGGACAACTCTCATATTATGAACTTTTAGTAGAGTCAACAAAATCCCAGTATGGCAAACACTGCACAAGAAATCCTATCTGAAGAATATTGATACCAATTACGAGCAATCTAGTGAAGGGCCTCCTTTACAATAACAAAGAGATAGGGCTGTGCAATAATATCAATATTCTGGTACATGCATTGCTATTCATTATACAAAAAAAATTGTATTGTGATTAGGGATGTCAGCGAGTACCCGGTTAACCGTGTACTCGATCGAACGTCCGAGTATCGAATACTAAAATCGGTACTCGGTTACTCGGATGTATATTTTTGAATATTTCTAAGCTTATTTATTAATGCATTTAACAATTTCTTATAAAACCTAAAATGCTCATTGCACTTGTACATACAATAATTAGGGTTTCCTACGCCTCTAAATGACCGTTATCGCCTTTGGCAGTGTTTATACAGTAATTATCGTGACCAAGCACCTGTTACCTTCAGCTCTCTTCTATCCTTATTTTTGGTTTGTGTTTTCACTGAACATCGTTTAAGGTCTATTATGTTTAAATAAATTAGATAATTTTGTCAATTCTCTGAGAAGCCGTAAATTCTCTGGAAAAGAGACAGATAATATTACACGTGAGATTGTTGATATGGTTGTGTTTGATTACATACCAATACAAATGGTTGAAGGCAAAGGCTTAAAAAAAATGATGTCCATCGTTGCACCAAACTACAAAATACAATCCCATAATGCTAGAAAATCTCGGATCGAACAAGTGTACGAAAATCGTTAATCCGCTCTGTTAGGAGAACTTGATCAAGTTCAAACTGTACGTAGCTCTGACGGCTGATGCCTGGACGTCAAACGCAACAAAGAGTTACATTACAATTACGGAGCATATTGTTTTTTTAAAAACAATAAAATTGTGAACCACTTATGATTTTATTTCTTGTGTTTATCTGATAAATAAATCTAACTTTAAAAAATTTTATATTAGATTTCGTCGGGCATGAAGTGCTCATTGTTACAACAGAAATACATTTATGGGTAAACCTATAAGAGCATGTAGTTTTATTTCTAGAAGAGTTAACAATGTTTTACAGTCATCAATTTATACTTGTTCATATTTATTTACACTTTTAACGAGTACCTGGGTACTCGATCGGAAAAACGTCCGAGTAACCGAATATTAAAAAAATTGACCGATTTGACATCCCTAATTGTGATACATTTATTCAGTACCAATAGATGATCATAATGCTTCGGTTTTTTGGGATTTCTAAAGAAAAATAAGAAAAATTTAGATGCCAAGAAATGTTTTTATGCAATCATGCCAAACAGTAAGGTTGCTTTTGTATGGTTACATCTAATGTCACCCACCCAAAATTTAAAACCTAAGAGAGAGGGAGAAAAAATTTCAAACAAGAATTTTAAATATTTCACTATTTACATCAACAAAAATAAAAATATTGAACTTTGAAATGACATGAAGAGTTTATTGTAAAAGATTTTTTTCAGTAAATCTGTTATGTACAAAAGATAGCCCAATGAATATTGCAAACATACTTCAGTAATGGTCCCAAATTTTCTATAAAGCCTGTGGAATGTTGTTTTAATTTGATGAATTTTACAATAGTCATTTTTTTTAGAACATCAATTTCTAATCAGTCACCTAATCATTTCGTTAATGTTAAATATAGTGTACTGTATACAGGGAATTTTCGCCCAATTTTTTATTTCACACCTTCCCCCCCCCCCCCCCCCCCCCCCC
>PRKT01000106.1:71193-99244 GCA_003671525.1 Saccostrea glomerata | reverse complement strand
TTATTGTTTATATTTAGAATTCACCGGGTGCGTTCAATCGTCACAGTCTGCTTACCACAACTGCACGGACTGACAATATATTGTGTGTTTGTTTTGCTTTCGAACGTGTCTACTCTGAATTTTCTGGATTATAGTATTAATATTTTTCATTTATACAAAACGAGATTGCCACTTTTCCTAAGGATTAAGAATAAAATTAAATTTGTGAGTTTGCAAGGATATGTCAATCAAACCCGCCGAAAAATTTGAAATTTCAATATCTTTTAAACGAAATAAGATTTTTTATTAATTTTTGTGTGAAATGCTATTAAAATATATAGGTCGTAATATTATAGAAAAAATAGTAACGTCAAATCTGTGTCCAAGTACCTTTAAAACTAATCAGGCATATATCAGGTTTTAAATGCACCTTAGATGGAGATACCATTATGAAAGTACCGTAGTGTTTCAGTTTTTTTTAGAACCTTGTAACACAACATATGGGCATGTTTTATAACAGACAGCCTAAATTTTCTCATTTTCTGAGTGCAATCATTACGAAAGGCGTGGAACCAAACTAATGAATGTTTTTGCAAATTCAGCATTGATTATTTTCAAGGAGAAAAGCTTTACTTTTTATGGTTTCACACAATTTCTTGTCAGGATAATTTATTAGACAGATTATATAAGAAACAGTAGGACTAGGTTATAGAACACCTGAGAGAGAAGAATAACTCTGTCAGACAAAAGACAACAATTGTTGTAAAAAAAAAAAACTTAAGATGCGGTAATAATAAGAGTCTTTTAACTAATGAAATAAAACGCAGCAAGAAACCCATAAACTGACGACAGGAAGCGTTCCTCAATCTAGGACAGACCACTGGCTCTCAATAACAGCTTCTTGTTTGTTATAAATAAAAAGAAAATAATTAATTTAAGGATTTGTCACATCCTCAAGTATTAAATCATAATTTTTATGAAAAAATATTATATACAAGCCTGCTTACTGTGTATAAAATAAAACACAGCAAGAAAACTGTACAATTACATGAAACCTTCATAATTAAGTCTGGGGCAAACCCACTGACCCAGCTACAGTTTGGGTCTGCATTTTGGGTCCACAGAACTTGACTAATTAAAGCAATCATTTCCAAAGTCAATGGACTACCAATATAGAGTAAACTCTTTTATCTTTGAGCATCAGTATCTTTAATACTATGGAAAGTACCAATGTAATTTGACCTTGACATATCTTGAAGTAATTTCTTGCCCATTAAGTTGAAAACAATGCAATTTGACTGCATAAACACCATAACACACAGCATTATGTTTTCGACAAAGAAAATAAAATGAAAAAGATTTTTTAATGTTGAAAATTTATTTACATAAACTCAGAGCATCCCTTTGATTTCGGACAACAGGAAGGGCATTCAGTTAAGTTCTTATCGGCATGAAACACCAAAATAATTTGTTGTCGGTGAAATGTGCTGCTTTCTAATTGCATTTGAATATTTCTTTGATGCAGATATTTGTGTTGCTGGCATGGGATTTTAATTTTACCAAAAATCAATTGATGTCAGCAATAACTGGGATGTTGAAATCTCCGTTCTCTGTGAGTCGCTTGATAAAAAGAATAAAAGCATGGATATACCTAGGCCTTAATTGGCTTGAACGCTCAACAGTTATTTCATTTTAAACATCAAATGTACTCACATGATACTGACACCAAAGACAAAAAAAAAAAGCAATGACTAGGCAAATCAAAAGATTCTATTGATGCTGTAGTAATTGGCCGTGAAAAAAGTATATTTAGAGAGAGAAAACTTTCATGTGCACATTAAACACTGCAGAAAAAGTCATTTGTACTACAGCAATCAGATACACTTACAACATACAGCCTACTCCGGATATATTGAAAAGAAAATTCAAATTCTTGATACAATGTTTGTAACACAGTGTAGCTTTAATATTATCTTTTGCACAAAATAGTCTCAGTGTTTAAAACCCAATTTTTAGATAGTCAAACCAATTACAACTACATTTTTTTTTTATTCAAAAATTGATTTTTCAACAAAAAAAAAATTCCCTTAGTCTTTAAGATTTAGTTTTGAACCCACTATATACGAGTTATGACTCTGTATCCCTCCCTTTACTGCCAATTTAAAGGAAGCTATTGTCGATATGTACAATCATATATGTGGCTATTGATTTTTGATGCAGGTAGAAAACCGTAATTATTGTGACGTGACAGAGTTGGCATCCAGCATCGATACAAGCAGAGAGACACTGGATGGTCAACGGAAAACATTAACAGAGGTGAGGGGAGCAAAACTTCTCTTAAAATGAAAGTACTGGGGGGAATAATCGGCCCCAGTTCTTACTTATACATGGTGTACATGTCCTTCATGCATATTTGATGGATTGTCTTTGATTTTTGGGCTTCAATCAGCAAATTAAGTTGATTACAGACAAGGGAAAGTGCATATGGGGTATTTGATGGTGTTTTATATAAAGGTGAACTTTTTTTTCCTCTTGGAATTTTATATGTGATTTGGAGTTTGGGATTATGATTGGTAAGTGATGGGTTTGAAATCGGTTTCATTTCTCTGATAGTTTGTCTCAATTATTAGTCATAAATGAAGATGAAAGGGAAATTTTGAAATTTTTTGGAAACTTTTACCTAGTTTTAACTATTGATAATTTTTTTAACACAGTCTATAAAAATTTCAATTATCGTTGTGTTCTTTGTATTCCATTAGACAATATTTTAATTACTCTGTAGTTCCTCCTTAATTTTGAATTCTTCAACATTGTTTTTCTCAAGTTTCTTACTAAAGGTATAAATAATTTTCTAGTAGACTGAATGAATTGTTTACATATTTCACAAATTAAAGTAAGTTTGAAACAGATTTGTTAATTGTTTTCAGGGAAAGGTTTTTTTAAGTTGCAATAACTTGTAACCAATCCCTTTGTATAAATTATACAATAAAATATGTTCAAAACAATTGTTTTCCAGAAGAAGAAAAAAATCAATCTCAATTCATTTACCTTTTATTACAACTTATTTTCTAGAGAAATATAAGTAAATTGGATACATTTTCATTTATTTGATTTCTGTTTACACATGCATGTGCACACATTTTCATTGAAATCTTCTTTGCACTGTGCATGGTAGGTAATTTTGAAATTCATAAAATTATTTGAAATAATGTCAATTTTCCATTTGAAATTTATGAAAATGAAAGAAAACTGATTTGAGGAATAATGAACTTAGTGCTTACAAACCCGACTTCTTGTCAAATACATTGATTTTAGTACAGCTGTATATCACACTGATAAAATTCTTGCATGTACTTAAAAAATTAAATTTTCAGTAAATGATGTCTTAAAATAGGTGATTTCACCCTTTTTTATGAAAGACTATATTTTAAGATGGCCACATGTGTTAGAGCAATAAAAATCTGAATCCATAGTACCGGTATTAATGGAGTCCAAGGAAACTGTATTGGCCAAATTAATGTAGAATTTGTAAATGTTTTCATTAATGTGGTAAAAATCTATACACGAGATAGATTGCACGTACATTTAGTCCAGAAAAGTGTGTAGTCTCGTAGAAGTAATTTGATAACAATAGGTGATAATATTGCTAAAGACTGTTAACAGTTGAAAATAAAAACTTGATCATCAGGGTTCATAGTTTGTTGACAAAAGACTTTTATGTAAAACTTTTTTATGGAAAATGTAGAACAAAATGCCAATAATATTATATGAGGTTTGCATTATTCACATTTTTTAATACATAAACATCTGTAGGATATATGCATATGCTGTCTTTTGTTTAATTTCAATAGTGATAATTGACCACAAGAAATTATAGCAGATAATTTTTTCCTGAACCTTTTATAGTCTTTTTAATCCACCATGGTAAATTTTATGGTCTAACATACATCTTGTATAATGTATATCCAAGTTACAATTAAGTTTCATTGTTTATATTTAAATATCAAAAAAATTAATAAAAGTTTAAACACTAAAATTCTCCTTGATGACTGAAATTGCATAAGCTTTATTGAGGATTTTTGTGTTTTTATACTCCTTAGAATATGTAATTTATATATACCTAATATTAAGATAGTTGATTGGAGGGTAAAGGTTAAGCCTAAGTGTTGCCAATTACCAGAATAGCCAATGTATCAGCCCTATCGATTGTATAGGCTTATAAAACAACACTTACAGATATTGCCACTTGGAATTTATGGAAGGTAAATACTTGGACTATTCTTAGGCCTTTGATTATTCCCGTTCATCAAGTATTCTAGGAAAAAAAAATGTCCCATATAATCTGTTGTCTTGTTGCCCAGGGACTTCTTGTCAATATTGACTTCACATAGCGTCACAAATACCCTAATATTGCAACAGTGAGTCCAATTAATTAGCGCTGACAGCTGATGAACTGATTGTCCTGGGTACATTGGTTTGTTGACATCTGTCTATTGAAACACTTTAAGTCAAGAGACTAGGGAATTTGGTGAATTATTCAATGTGGTGATCTATTTAAGCAGGTAGCAAATTGATAATGAAATCATTTGGACATATTTCATCCTGTTCAGCAGAAATACCAAAAAAGTGCATAGATATAGGTTTATTAATTAACATTTCTGTGACATGATTTTTCAAACTGTCATCTCTTATTCTACTTTTAGATATTAATTTGCTGTACTAGTCCCTTAATTAGTACAGGTATTCATACAGGTGTTCCAATGCATGGATCCGATGTTATGTTGATATTGCTAAAGGTTACTAGTTGAAGCATGATAGAGAATTATATTAAATATAACATGTTTTATCATTGACTGAAATGTCAATTCTTGCTAAATTAGATTCTTTTAGAAACCTAGACAGCTTTAAATAACATTTGGAAAACCTCTGCAGATTTCGGTACCCTGGAATCGGGTGAGGTGATCTGTCAGTGCTTTGGATTAGTTACCTTTGGCTTCCCAGTACTGTCAACCCAAATTATCTTGAAGTTGCTGAAGTTGGAAAATTATATTTGTAGATTCAGAATATTAGGGTTATATTAACCCAAAGAAAAAGGGGGTTGAGACTTCCAACTTGCCCCATCTTATCCATGGTGTTTGAGATATTGATGTTCAAGATATCAAAGTTCAGATGTACTTCATTTTAAGATATTATGTACGAACATATGATGAAAGTCAATTTATACAGACCACAGGTGTGTGTTTGAAAACATGTTCTTGTGTGGATATCCTTGAACACTTTTAGGCTTTTGATATTTTTCTTTGGTGATATTTTATCATGATTTCCACAAGGTATTGGATTTAAATTGATTATAGCATATAGTAATTATAGTATTATTTTAGTATAACTATATATACACCATAGGAGTACGTGTCATATGTACTTCATTTGATTGACATATCTGATAAAGATCACGACTCCCTCCATTATTCCAACCACTAGCTTGATTAAATCAAAAGAAGCCACTCATATTTTACTGAAGGTTACTTTTATTAGTTATTTAACACACCACTCATGCATTACGGTAGTTATTCTAACAAGAAATGTGGGCACATAGGCAAGGCTAGCTATGGTAGCCTAAGGAAAAATTTTTAAGCCATTACCCTTGTACTCTTAGCGCCTTTAGCTTGATTTTCCAGACCATCAGCCTGCATTCAGCCTGCTACATTTACCAGGCCCCTTTGCCTGCTACATTTATTAAGCCCCAATTAGCCTGCATCATTAGCCAGGCCCCTTTGCCTGCTACATTTACATTTGCTATATTTGCTACATTTACATTTGCGACATTTACCTGGCCCCTTTGCCTGTAACATTTACCTGGCCCCTTTGCCTGCGACATTACCTAGCCCTTTTGCCTGCGACATTTACCTGGCCCCTTAGCCTGCTTTATTTACCAGGCATTTAGCCTGCTACATAATACCGGGTCCCTTTGCCTGATTTACCATGCCCCTTAGCCTGCTACGTTTACCAGTCATTCATCCTGTTGCATTACCAGGTCCCTTTGCCTGCTATATCTACTAGACCCCATAGCCTGCAACATTTGTCTAAAGGCACCTTTCCCTGCAACATTTACCAGATCCCTTAGCCTGCTACATTTACCAGGCCATCAGCTTGTAAGACTTACCAAGCAAGGTCTGAGCCTTACATGAACAAATCTTATCTTTGGATTTTGGTTTATGTTGTCCCTTGATTGTATCGGTTGCATTTGTTTTGATGTTGCAATTTTGATTGCATATCTTGTTCAATACTGTTATAGTGAGGTGGTTTGAAAAGGACTTGTATGATGAACGCACCTTTTTTACATCCTTGAACTGTTCATCAAAAATACAGAAGCAATTACAGATAAATCTTCTATTAGAACTCGATCCTGTTTGTTAACTAATATTAACAGGTGTAATTGTCAGTTAGAATTATTTTCTTAGTACATGTACCCTTTAATATATTAATGCTTTAATTGTTTTATTATTATATAATATATGTCATTTTATTCAAAAGTATTCAGTGTGCAAGTAACAGTTAGATAAGTATATATTCAAAAACCTATAGTGGCTTACTACTAAGCTTTGGGGATTAATTACATCATGTTAATAGAATTATGTGAATAATTATCTGCGTGCCAGTTGACCTTCTTACAGATAAACTTGAACTTCATATATTGTAGGAGAACAGAGAATTTATGTATATCTAATATAATCATGATAATGAATAATATTTGATTCTAGAATATGAATTCCAATCAATATTCTGAATTTAAAGAATTTTGGATAAAAAGCCAAAACAGCAAAAGCAAGTATTGGCTTTGGAATGTCTGTTGACTTTTCATAAATTATTTCTAGGTACCTAATTAGACAGGGTTTAATTTCAATTTTTAAGTTCAACCTATCATGGTTTATGTACATGAATAATTACTGAGAATAAGAGAAAATTTCTTTGTTGTAAAGTAGCACATATTTTTTCCTATTTTAAAATCTACTTATCTCATACAATAGCCTTTATCAAAGGTAGAATGTCTATTTAGACATTCTTAAATTATTCAGTTTTATTGGATCACAATAAAATGTTCCCAATATAGAGTAATCAATCATTCCAGTTTTGAGTCATCCAAGTTGTACTGTATTTCATGCCTTTATTAAAGATAGAATGTGTATTTAGATGTTCTTAAATTATTCACTTTCATTGGATGACAATAAAATGTTCCCAATATAGAGTAATCAATCATACCAGTTTTGATTCATCCAAGTTGTACTGTATTTCATTTAAATCAATCGGTTTAGTACATTTATACTTAATTTTTTTTTAATCTGGAGGGATTGAACTTTATTTATATCCGTTTTCTTCATTAATTAAAAAAATGCTTCCTGGAACTCCTGTAGACTGAAGTAATTGCTTCACAGAATTTTTTTCATTTATCCTATTTGAATTCCATTAAGCTGTATTCCTTGAGGGAAAGGTTATTAATTTATTTTAATCGTAAAACCCTCCCTCATCAACTCTTTTTTTTTTAATACAAAATGTGTTTTTATGAGATTATGCAGAAAATTCTACTTGTGATGAATTGGTGAAAGTTGAATGTTTTTGATGTCTGCAATTGGGTTGTATAAGAATAGCAAACATATACCAGGTGTTCGTTGATCATAATCCTTGAGTTGTTGAGTTGCTATTATTAAAGCATTTCAAAATAATTTTGTTTTTAAACAATGATGTCTGTTTATTTTTCAGATGAAGTTAAATAAAGATGTGATTATCTAGGCGAAAGCACTCCACTACAGGAAAAAAAATGAATCTGGACGTTATAATGAAACGACGCACCCGCAAGCTCCGGCTCTGCGTTCTAGCGTCAGGACTTCTTAGCTGCTATTTAGGCAGTTTCCTGGTGTTCAACAGGGAAGCCATATTTAATATAGCTCACACAAACGATTATCTAGTGGAAGGGTTAGAAATGTCCATTGCTGGACAGAGAAGGCTACTGTCCACCAATACGACCAGTAGTTCAGAAGAGGCCCTATACCCTGAGGATGCCTTCACGGAAGAGCAGCTAAAGCATGGAGCTGTGATTTTACATGTGCTAGGGATGATTTACATGTTTATAGCATTGGCTATTGTCTGTGATGAATTCTTTGTGCCCTCGTTAGGAGTAATTATCAAGAGATTCGGGATTTCCGAAGACGTGGCGGGTGCCACGTTCATGGCCGCAGGAGGCAGTGCCCCAGAGTTTTTTACGAGTTTAATCGGAGTGTTTTTAGCTAAAAGTAACGTGGGGGTAGGGACTATTGTGGGATCTGCTGTTTTTAATATCTTATTCGTCATCGGAATGTGTGCTTTGGTCAGCAAGGACGTTCTGGCCCTAACGTGGTGGCCGCTATTCAGAGACGTGACATTTTACAGCATCGACCTGCTGTTGTTAATAGTGTTTTTTGTTACGGACAAAAAAATTTACTGGTACGAGGCACTTGTTTTGTTTTTCCTTTACATCTGTTATGTTGTTTTTATGAAATTTAACCATAGGATAGAGAGGTGGGTGAAATCCAAGTTGCCCAAGACAAAAACCAAAGTGGGAAGTTCTAGTCAAATGGTTGAGGTGAGTACATTTTAATCAGTAAATACATATGTTCAAACACTCCTTAACAAATTTAATTATTATGAGTAATTGTATATAATTATTGATAATTTTAATTTTGGATGATACAGATGCAGACTTATGTTTTGTTCAATTCTTGGTCTCATTTTTTATGACTGAAGGTTTATGTGTGTAACATTTGCAAACTTTAAATTTTGAATGAGATAGGGAGAATACTGTCAATATTTGTGCACTCAGAATTTAGTGCAATCATCCTCTTGAACTTATTAACGCACACAGGTTTCATAAAATAATTTTGATTGTAACAATTGAAAGGGGAAAATGTATCGCTGGTACTGGAATCTAATCCAGGACCCCTTTGTATCACAAGTCAGGTGCTCTAAATTTAATTGACAGAGCCACCCAGGTTAACATCCTAGGCCCCAACCATTACATTACTTCCTCCTTAAATATTCAATACACTCAAAGACATATCCCAAGTTTCTTTTTGCCTTTAGTAGAATTTTCACCTGTGAGTTCAGGGGTGTTCATTATGAAACATCTGAGGAAGGAAGAAAATGTATCACTATTGCTGAATTGGGAATCGAACCTGGGACCACCAACCACCAGTCAGGCATCCTAACCACTGAGCCACCCTGACTGAATTTCATGGCCAACCCATCCACCCTCTCCTGTAACCATTATATAACAGGCCCCTGCATCACTCATCAGGTGTTCTCACCCTGGAACTACCCAAGATGATTTTCCATTCATTTACCTGACACAAGACTTTTTCATTGGTTCTATGATTTTTTGAACCCTGTAACCTTGACCTTGAAGCTTGATCTTTTCAGAAATTTTTTTAAAAAGTGGTCAATACACTGGAATAGAGAGGACTGGGTGTTTCAAATTACTTTTGGGAAGACTTAAATGAATATATGGGGTTTTGAATTTAGGATCTTGACAATGAAGTTAACTTTTCCAACAAAAAAGATTAACTTAAAAAAATTACTTTTATATAAAAAAAAATATGGTTTTCATATTTTACATGTACAATACCTGTAACAAGAAGGTTTAGAAAGTATCCTTTTTGACTATTTACCAACAAAATTGATAAACTTTGAAAAAAAATTAACTTTGACTGTAACTTTATAATGCACCAAAAGAGTGAAGGCTTTCATATTTTTCACATGTGCATTACTTGTGACATGAGCTTTGGGAAATTGCTTCCCAACAACTAAGACTCTGATAGTAACGTCAAGAATTCTTTTCATAATATAAATTATGATAAATATTACAATTTTGGGTCAGTTTTTTATTTTGAAGTCTTTAATTCAGTTTTCAATGAATAAGCTGCAATAGATTTTTTTTCATGAAAGAGAACACATATCCCCTTGACTAGCTGATAAGTTAGAAGGAGATCTCTAACAATTTTGTTTCAAAAGGTCTAAATGAAGTTGCTGTGCTTGTTTGGTTACATTAGTTTTGATTTTAATTGAGTTTCTGCTATGTCTGTTTTGGCATTGATTTTTTGGGCTCACTCCTAAATACATCATATTGATCTCGAATTTCAAACTTTATCATACCCAAGCTTCCACTAGAAAAAAAATCCATACTCTGTTCTCTGTTCATTAAACTTTTAATGAAAGCATAAACTGAAGAGTGGCATAGGTGTCCTTTTCGCTTAATTTGATGAAAACTTACTGTGTATCAGCAAATTGTTAAATGCTCTATCAATGCTCTTCCAGTATTAAATTATTGACACTCGAGTGTAATTTTATATGTAGGGGAAAAAAAGGGTGAAAAAACAGCTTTAATTTTATGACTCCATATAATGGGTTTAATGATTTTTTCTAAAAAAAGTTATTGATAATCAATTAAACATAAAATAAATAATATATGATTAAAAATAAGAGCATGCTTTGGTATTTTAGATAATTGTATTAAAATTGTAATCTTATTTTTACGTATTGAATTTTCTTGAATTTTCATTCATTGTTAATCCTTGGTATTGTTCTCTATCATAATTTGTCTAGTAACTATCACTGCTTGTTCTGAAAATGATTGATCTAGCTGGCTGAAAAGTGATAAAATAATGTACAGTTAAACATGCTTAATCTAAACTATCAGGGACAGACGATTTCAATATAAGCGTATTTGCTTTAGGATGTTTTACTGTATAGAGTCCTGAATATTATGATAATTTCATTAATCCTTTTCTTTAATGCTTTCTTTTTGTCATCACTTTCATATTCTTGAAGACATTTTTCTTAAGATTAAGAAAAATTGGATTTTTTTTTTTCTTTTGGCTTGCTGTACACAATAGCTGTCATAATCCTTTTATCACCAAGTCGCATAGAAAAAAAATCTTAATCACTTTTCTGTGTTGATACACCTTTCATCTGATGTTTTATAGCTTTTTATTTAATCAACTGCCTTATCACTCTTTGTAGCGTTTTTTTAAGCAAAGGAGTTTATTGATTTGAAATTCTTTCTTGATTACAGCGAAAAGGACGGTAAAATGTGATGTTGATAATCTGCAGTATTGACTTGGGGTATCGTTATTCATAGGGAATATCATGCTTCATATGTCCTCTGTTAATTTCATTCATTATATAAATGAATAAAATGATATATAGAAATAATTATTTTGCTATATATATAAAATAGCTTTATATGTTTTCAAACTAATCAAGTTTTACTGTATTTTTTTTTCTTTCATACAAATGAAGGAGTTTTCCTTTTACCTAATTATCATGGTAAGAAGCACATGGGTGGGACTGGTCAAAGGGGGCGCTTATTTCTCCATGGCACCAAATCCCGCCTTTGTTTTCAGAGGTTCATATTGGCTCTGCTCATAATTTGTATACATGTAGTTTAAATGAACTTTTGAGAATGATCTCTGTTTAGTATCTAGTATATACATTTATAAATAGATGGTGAAATAAAATAATTAGTACCAGGTATTTATTTTCATGTCTTACACAATTTCTTATGTTGATCGATACATGATGTTAATTGCCCGCTACCTGAATTTCTCTCTAATATTTCCATTTCTAAATTTTTTCTCTATGATAACCCTTTGAAAGTAAGCGGAGTTGATTTCCTGATAATTCTGCCCGGATGTAAATTAGGCAGGTCGATAGGTCAGGAGCTAAGGAGGCCTAGTATGCATGCAAATCTCGTGCGCATCTGTCTCTGAGTCTGACGCTAAGGAGGCGAAATATGCATGAAAGTTTCGTGCGGCTGCCGTTGTGTTTGACGTCAATCAGCAAGGTCTATTAGAATTGGGATGCGAATCCTCCTGTTATTTAAATCTATGTCTGCATTTTTAAAGTCTAAATGTACAATTTTGTTTCACAATGAAATGGAATTATAAGGAATCACTGTCTAGTTAGTATAGTATGCCAGGGACATCAGCAATAGTGGGAAACAGGGGATAATTTGCATAATGGGCAAAGCCAGTTATGCATAAATTATCCCATGTTTCCAACTATTGTTGATGCCCTGGCATACTATACTAACTAGACAGTGATTCCTTAACTATTTATAGTTGCATTTGTTTAGGTTATTCCTTTAAAACAAAGAAATTGAAGATAAATAATTTAAAATAGCCCGGTAAAAACAGCCAATAAGTACAAGTATAACTTAAGCATTCCGTTGATATAAACTAAGTTAACCAATTTTGTCTCTTACTTATACTATTTACCATTTCACTGTTACCAAATTGAAAAATAAATTTGTAGTGTATATAGATAATTGAATAGTACATTTAAATGTCAACAATATTCCCAATGTCTTATACCCATATTGGGTCATTTATGAAAGCTTCAAAACAAGAAGCTATAAATTGCTTAAATTAATGCTATACTAGCAGAACAGAGAGATGGCTCATAAGCAAGTGAGGTCTATAAAATGAAGCTCTCGATCACTTTATGCTTAAAGACAGTCCTTTCTTGAATTTCTATCTTTGCTGAAGATGAATATCAATTTTTCAATTATGCCTAGCAACATTTAACCATTCAAAACACATCATCCTAGTTGTTGGATAAATCAATATAGAAAAAGTCATATTTTGTTACCTGAATTTTTGCTAAAGATATTATTATCCTTCCTGCACAAAAAAAATATATATCCTTTACGTGAAAAACACTTGTTCCAAAATCTCTGATGGAACTTATAGACCAATTAAGCAATTGTACTTATTTGGATTAAGTTGAGGTATTTAATTTGTTAATCTTGGGATAACAATGCGGCCTTTGAACCACAACTCTTTAAATTTTACATCCAGGCAAACAAAGGCCCTTGACTACATTATTTTTGCAATACCCAATTTGACGTCATGAAAGTATATATGTACATATATATAGATCCATTCAGTGCTTCCTGCTATTTGCATTTCAAAATAATTCTCTTTAAATAATGCATGTTGAAATTCAATGTCATGAAATTGGATCGCATGGAATATTGCACTAGTTATTTTAAATTTTAATTTTTTGTTCTACAAGTGGAGAGAGAGAGAGAAAAATTGAAAAGATGATTGCCTGAGAAACTCTTTAGGTCGGCCTAAGAATTTGCATTCAAATATAATCCTCTTTCTATTTAATAATAAATTTTTGTTTATCACAGGTAAATGTATTATCCTCCTACCAAACAAACTTGACAATGAACAAAAGAAATCTTATGATATTCGGAGGTAGGTATAATATAAACATTGCATAAAGATTATTAATGCATTATTCAACATATTAAAATTGTATTCTTAAAAAAAAAAAAAATGGAAAACTTGAACACTTTTCAAAATCATTTTTCCCAAACTACTTGTGAAATTTTTCAAGGATAAAAACCAAATAAACTATTGTTAAGTTAGGCCAACATGGAGCCATTATCAAAAGCTGCTAGAAATCCATTACAAGTAAAATTTACACAATATAGTCATTATAAACACAGATTAGCAGATTACAGTGACTTATATTTAAATCTCTTTGTCTCCAGAAGGACTTTAAATTAGTGAAATGTCTCGATATCAATTTCACCCTTAGATGTATATGGATGACCTTTATCATATTAATTGGCCCTCAAATTTAACTGACCAACAGACTTTAGTGAGAAATTCACAATTAATTAGATTTCATTAATAATAATTAATAAGCACTGACCTGAACTGATTTTCAACAGATGCCCCTCCCCATTTCATGATCTGGTGACACCATGTCCGCCGAATTTCGGGCAAGCCTACACAGAAATAAAAAGTAAATTCAATTTCCTTGATTGAGGGGGGAAAACAGAATTACATCTACCAGGCAACTTGAAGAGAGCCATGCAACTAATAAAAGACAATCTATTGATGTAGATATACAAGTCCTCACATCACATTGAAAGGGGGGAGAAAATTAATCTGCCAAAGACTTCAGGGGGAACATCATTCTTGACAGTAACAGATCAATTTCAATTGATGTACATAAAGAATGAAACCCCTTATGCCAACACAATAAAACATTTAACAGTCCCAACGAATTTTTTTCCCCTTTTTCAAACATTAGACACAAAATTAATGGAAGTTTATTCAGACTACAGCATATCGTACATTTTTGCACGGGTTCATAATTCTGCATATATCACAATTTCTGTGATGGAATGATCAGAAAAGAGAAAAAATTGATATATTATATAACATGTCAACATCGACATACATATATTCTAAGCCCTCAAGCTTCTCAGGATTTATGGTATTTTATTTCCATTGCACCAGTGATATCAAATGCCAGAAAAATCATCCCTTTCAAAATGGGTAAGGTTATATCCCTGCAGCTAGACATATGGTCAATATTCATAACTTCATTGTTTGATTGAGTAGGTTTCTACAACAACCGTGTCTTAGCTTCACAGCAAATTGAGAGACTTCTACATAATTACATGACTTACTTCATTTTTGTACAATAAACAATCCTATTTTGTATAGATTTTTGTTAAAAAATGGTTTTTGTGCTTTGGATTTATAACGTAAAAAGCATTCTATCTTATAAAACTGTCACTGTAATAACGAGTCTGCACTGTAGTGACGTGTTTTGAGACTGTAAAAATACTCTAAGGTGACTGTTAAGGCCCACAGTCCTCTTGTTTATAATTAGTTCATTAAGAAATAATTCTGTATGTAGCATTTTTTTATGAACGAAAAGAAAAGACAGGGCTTAATAAGGGATGAGGGTTTTTTTTTTCTCTGCTAAATCTTAAGATGGAAGATTATAGAGGAAAAATAATCCTCTAGAGATGTCTCCACAGATTGTGATGAGATTCTTGGAAATCCATAAATAAACTTGGTTACCTGAGACTATATATGATTAGTTGATAAACAGATTCTATTTTCTATTTTAAATCAGTTCTATTTATGATTAAACACCTTTAGTTTTATGAAGCGAATTTCTTACGAAGATTTTATGTTCTGTTGTTTTTTTTTTTTTTCGTAATTGCCAAGATAAATATTTTGAACATGTTTTATGTCAGACATGTTAATTATATAGATAATTAATATCCAAGCAACATCTATAACCCCTTGTATAACAGATTAATGTATGATTGTTAATTAGCACATCATATATTTTTGTGAGGACTGAATTAGCAGACAAACTGCTAAAATATATGATCATTGCCTTTTAGCACTATATTGCCTAAGGTATTAATATAAAAAAAAACCACATTCTTTCAGGTAAACCTCATAACAAGGCGATGCACCTACATGCCATAGCAACCTTAAAGGTCATCATAGGAACGACCCACACAGATGATCCGAATGGAGTCCACGTAGACAAAGACAATAACACCATACAGGCCAACGGCAAGAACCCGGGTCAGCCCGTGGCCAACGGCCGGGCCATCGATCAGAACAATCGGGCCGAGGATGGGGTCCTGTTGACGGTAGATGGCGTCGCTAAACAAAGTTCAGACACGGCCTCCAGCTCCGAAGATAGAGCTACGTCAGAAATACAGGTCAGGAGCTGTGGGGGTGGTCCTGTGGTAATGATTGATATATTGTAGATCAACTTTCCTTAAATTGAGAGTTGCTTCTCATTTTTCAACAGAGACATTTCCGTGTTTTGTCTTTGGTTTTTGCAAACTGTATGCTTTGAAAATTTCTGGAATTCACAAAGGAAAGATTTATTTGAAAAAAAGTATTTGTAGTGTATACATGTAACTGTACAGAAAGAAAGTATGTTCACAAAGACATACTTTAAACATTATAGTAACTATAAAACAATAGATTGAGAAATAAATTGATGTACTTGTTTTGATTTCAGACCCTGGAAGAAGAGGAGGAGCCTTTAGATTTAAGCTGGCCTAAAGGCTGGAGGAGTAGGATATCGTATGTCGTCCTGGCCCCTCTAGTGTTCCCCATGTGGATTACACTGCCTGATGTCCGCAGAGAGGTATTTTACTTTCTCATGGAATTGTCATTTAAACTGGCCAAATTAAAGGCAGTGTTTTCCCTAAGAACCGGCTACCGGATATTTACCATTTCACTGTTACCAAATTGAAAAATAAATTTGTAGTGTATATAGATAATTGAATAGTACATTTAAATGTCAACAATATTCCCAATGTCTTATTTTTCACGTAAATTTGTTTGATCGCAAACATGGTGAAATAAAAAACACACAAAATATATTTAACTTTTACCATGTGTTTTTCTCCAAAAGTTGACACACTGTTATAAATGTGACTGTCTTACCAAAATGGAATAGAATATCTTGTTTTCGCATATTTCATTATAACTGCAAACTTAAATTGATACTTGTACTATTAATTGTGATTGAATTACACTTATGTCATATAGACATGAGTTTTTTTCTTTCAAAAGTACATGATTACCATTTTAAGTTACAATTATAAATCATGCTAGCTGGAACATTATTTTGCCTATATCCATATAATAATCACATGAAATAAATCCATACATATAATATTAGTCTATATATATATTCATGTCCTTGCAATGTACATTCAGTGAAATTCAGTTTGAAATTACAGGTATATTTTTAAAGATGGCAATAGTAAGAGCTCACAATCATCTTATTTCATTCATCTGTAGTGTTTTAGATTTGTAAGCGTTTGTTTGTCATGCATCGATAGTAATTTTCGTAAATAGAGTTGTCCTTGATAATCATAACAATTACTTGTTTGCCGATTCTTCCTACACGGGATTAGATTGCATATTTTTTTCATTGTGTTCATATCTTTGTATATACAGTTATTATTTCAATCATAATCTTTACTCTTTGGTTTATTATGGCTATCCTGTGTCATGACGGGAAATAATTGAAATCTTATATATCTTAGTATACTGAAATGACTGGAATCACTTTTTGAGGGGGTGGGTAGTTTTTTCCGTTGGTATTACTGCAATGAATGATTCTCCTTATTAGTCTCTGTTTATAGAGCAAAATTTGTGTTGGTATCATCCAAAATTAAAAAGATTCAATATTTTAAATTTTAATCATATTCAAAGAGTGTGAATTTTTTTCAATGTACGAGGGTTGTCCCAGAAAAACGCGAACTTTTTGAATATTTCAAATACTATTCAACCAAAACTAATAATTTTTGGCATACTGTTGGGAAATCATCTTTTAAATATTCTGACAAAATATTATAGGCATGTGATGTCATATGCATATAAAAACAGCATTTAAATGATGTGAAATATCGGTGGTCGGCGCACGACAATTTTTTGACTTTTACAAATAAAACTGTGATTGAAGTGTTCGTTGTTATCAAGCTATATGGCAATATAATATCAAAAATTTTACTATCATAGATACTCTATGATTTGGTGTACCTGTGTTTAAAATTTTATTTATTTGACATCATTAATGACAAATATATGACGATATATAGCAAAGCGCTCTGAATTAGACATTGTCAAAAATGGTGACGTTAAGCTGTGATGTGGAGCACCAAATTATCAAGGAACACTATGTTTAGTGGGATATGTCTCCTGCATATAGAAAAAAAGATGTAAACGATGAAAAAACACAAACATAACTATGGGGAACAGGTTTATATCTAGTAGAAAAGGTTTTAGATTGACTTGACTGGTATCTGATAAAAGAGAATAGACCACATAAATTAAGACGAACTGAAAAGACAAGAGCGGGACGTCATAGGCCTACGTAAAGACCGCTGTTCGACCAGGTAGGTTTATGATCGGAATTGTGAAATTGTCTATGGAAAGAATTAACTCCCCAATCTTTTAGTAACACTACTATTTGAGATGCATAACTTGGTTACTCAAAATAATTAAACACATTGCGGAATGTGTGCTTAAAATGAATATTTATAGAGGCGCAGTTTTCATAACATTCGTACACACTACAAGATACGTTTTGACGTCGTCAGTGTTGCGCCGACAGCTGATTTGATAGATTCCTTTACATAAGAGGAAAATTTTATTTATAGAGATATTTCTTTGAAATTTTTAGGCATTATTCAAAAAATGCTGATCATGATGTATGCCAATTTTTAACTTTATAGTCCTAGTAAAACAAAAGATATTAAAAATATTCGCGTTTTTCTGGGACAACCCTCGTAAATAGATATTTTGTAATCTCAGTATTGTTGATATACATTGTATGTAATCATTGTATTATTGAAATTTGAAATTACTGAAAATTGGTATCTCAGACACCGATATCTCGAAAACCATGGATATGTCGAAGTGATTTGAAAGTCCTTACCACATATTCTTTCAGTATTTTACCCTCAATATCTCGAAACATTGTATATCTCAAAGGTTTTCCTGTGTCCCATCAAGTTCTAGATAATGAGATTTAACTGTGTGTTTATAATAGTTCCATATGTATCCATAATCACAGTATCGTGTGTATTTGTAATCACAATATCATGTTTATTTCAGAAACCAGAACGAGTTTTAAGTGTGCCAATCTTACATTCCGGAGGAAATCACTTCCGACCAGGAATATTGGAGCTTATAATTCATCATATAGATCCGATGCATAAAGACAGTAAGAATAAATTAATATTTAGGAGAAATATTGATTGTTCATTAATGTTGATTTAGTTTACTTCTATAAAGCCAGGATAATGCTACCGTAAGAACTGGAGGAAAAATCTATGAAATTGTGCGGAATACACTGTCGTTATAGAAATCTGCTCCATCAAACATTGAAGTTATGAATTATAGTCCATGACAAGCTGCGAGGTTGGAGCCCATTTTGAAAGCGATGATTTTTCACACAATGATATCAGTGTTTCGATGCAAATATAAACAAAATTTATGCCTTTACCTTTACTTCTAAGAAGCTTGAGGGTTTAGAATGTAATATGTATGTTGATGTTGACATGATTAATAATTTTTTTTCCCCTTTTTCAAACATTAGACACAAAATTAATGGAAGTTTATTCAGACTACAGCATATCGTACATTTTTGCACGGGTTCATAATTCTGCATATATCACAATTTCTGTGATGGAATGATCAGAAAAGAGAAAAAATTGATATATTATATAACATGTCAACATCGACATACATATATTCTAAGCCCTCAAGCTTCTCAGGATTTATGGTATTTTATTTCCATTGCACCAGTGATATCAAATGCCAGAAAAATCATCCCTTTCAAAATGGGTAAGGTTATATCCCTGCAGCTAGACATATGGTCAATATTCATAACTTCATTGTTTGATTGAGTAGGTTTCTACAACAACCGTGTCTTAGCTTCACAGCAAATTGAGAGACTTCTACATAATTACATGACTTACTTCATTTTTGTACAATAAACAATCCTATTTTGTATAGATTTTTGTTAAAAAATGGTTTTTGTGCTTTGGATTTATAACGTAAAAAGCATTCTATCTTATAAAACTGTCACTGTAATAACGAGTCTGCACTGTAGTGACGTGTTTTGAGACTGTAAAAATACTCTAAGGTGACTGTTAAGGCCCACAGTCCTCTTGTTTATAATTAGTTCATTAAGAAATAATTCTGTATGTAGCATTTTTTTATGAACGAAAAGAAAAGACAGGGCTTAATAAGGGATGAGGGTTTTTTTTTTCTCTGCTAAATCTTAAGATGGAAGATTATAGAGGAAAAATAATCCTCTAGAGATGTCTCCACAGATTGTGATGAGATTCTTGGAAATCCATAAATAAACTTGGTTACCTGAGACTATATATGATTAGTTGATAAACAGATTCTATTTTCTATTTTAAATCAGTTCTATTTATGATTAAACACCTTTAGTTTTATGAAGCGAATTTCTTACGAAGATTTTATGTTCTGTTGTTTTTTTTTTTTTTCGTAATTGCCAAGATAAATATTTTGAACATGTTTTATGTCAGACATGTTAATTATATAGATAATTAATATCCAAGCAACATCTATAACCCCTTGTATAACAGATTAATGTATGATTGTTAATTAGCACATCATATATTTTTGTGAGGACTGAATTAGCAGACAAACTGCTAAAATATATGATCATTGCCTTTTAGCACTATATTGCCTAAGGTATTAATATAAAAAAACCCACATTCTTTCAGGTAAACCTCATAACAAGGCGATGCACCTACATGCCATAGCAACCTTAAAGGTCATCATAGGAACGACCCACACAGATGATCCGAATGGAGTCCACGTAGACAAAGACAATAACACCATACAGGCCAACGGCAAGAACCCGGGTCAGCCCGTGGCCAACGGCCGGGCCATCGATCAGAACAATCGGGCCGAGGATGGGGTCCTGTTGACGGTAGATGGCGTCGCTAAACAAAGTTCAGACACGGCCTCCAGCTCCGAAGATAGAGCTACGTCAGAAATACAGGTCAGGAGCTGTGGGGGTGGTCCTGTGGTAATGATTGATATATTGTAGATCAACTTTCCTTAAATTGAGAGTTGCTTCTCATTTTTCAACAGAGACATTTCCGTGTTTTGTCTTTGGTTTTTGCAAACTGTATGCTTTGAAAATTTCTGGAATTCACAAAGGAAAGGTTTATTTGAAAAAAAGTATTTGTAGTGTATACATGTAACTGTACAGAAAGAAAGTATGTTCACAAAGACATACTTTAAACATTATAGTAACTATAAAACAATAGATTGAGAAATAAATTGATGTACTTGTTTTGATTTCAGACCCTGGAAGAAGAGGAGGAGCCTTTAGATTTAAGCTGGCCTAAAGGCTGGAGGAGTAGGATATCGTATGTCGTCCTGGCCCCTCTAGTGTTCCCCATGTGGATTACACTGCCTGATGTCCGCAGAGAGGTATTTTACTTTCTCATGGAATTGTCATTTAAACTGGCCAAATTAAAGGCAGTGTTTTCCCTAAGAACCGGCTACCGGCCAAATTGACTGCTTCAATTGACAAAAATGCCGCTTTGAAATAAAAATTTGTTGTAAGGTCCACAGAGATTCTGTTCATAAACCTCAGTCCCTAGTCTGTTACAACTGATCTCTAACCTTTTACTTTGAAATAAAGGGAAAACACTGGAGAAGTAGGATTTCTTTTATCATCTTGGCCCCTTCAGTGTCCCCTCTTTGATAACAACAACAAACTACTTTCTATTTTTGGATTTTAATTCCTGTTAGTCAAGTCCAGGAGGCGAATCTACGCAACCAAAACCCCTAGGAATGGTTTCACACTCTTGTAGAAATAGGTCACTGATTTTGAAACAATGTCAGGAAATGGTTGATGTGATTGTATTTCATTGGATATCAGAGAGGTAACAGGTGTGTAGAATCAATACACAGAGATAATTGGGTTTGTCCAGCGTCAACTGACCACAAGTGACTGATCAGATGAAGGATTCAGCATTCGATTGATTTTCCTGCTTTATTAAGTGCACATAAGTAATTCTGTCCTGTCCAGGTTGCTTGTACTCATGCAGATATCAATATGACTTTATCCTCTTCTTTGTTATGCTGCAATCAGTAACATATATCAAAAAGTGCTTCGTGGCATCATTAAATTTTTTTATTAATATTCGTAAATCAATATTCATAAGTTATTGACCTTATAAAACCTCAAAATTGACTCGTTAATCGTTATAGTTCTGACTATCCTTTAAATGTAAGGATCTTATCTACCAATCCTTTTAATTATACGCCTGGGATATGAGAGCAGTACATTTCAAAGATGCTAGTAATGAAGTAGCCTTGATATGTGCTAATCAAGCTTATGTATTCAGTATATGTCTTTAAAGATATCCTGTCACTTTATATCAGGGATTAAGTTATTTCAAAAAGGAAAAAAATATTGTATTTTCTCGTTGATTCCCACACACAAAAAAGGAATAAACAATGGTTATCAGATTAACTTTTACTGTCCATCTTTGAAATTCTTTGTAACATATGACTGATACTGTACATGTACTTACTGGTATAAAAGTGGACTTCATATTTTAGCGGCTTTGGCATAGACATCAATGGTCTTATTTATGAATACTGCTAAGAAATTATTTAAAAATAAAATACATGGTATGAACATGCATATAAGCACTAATTCATGACTATGCCAACAACTCCATACCCAGTGATTGTGCTAAATTTTGAATATGCCAATTAAAGTACACATACATTCACTAAATTGAGAATTTATTTGATGTTTAGGAGAAGAAGAAGTGGTATTGGTGTACGTTTTTTGGGAGCATCATGTGGATTGCCATTTTCTCATATCTGATGAATTGGTGGACAAACACTGTGGGAAAGACCATCGGATTAAGTGATGTGGTAAGTACACGTAATAGTATACTTAGAAAGAGAAAGTCGATAGATAAATGAAATCTGATATTATAGAAAAAAAATTTGGTCCTGTAATACACTTGGTATTTTCGTTGTTAGTTCATGATCATTCTTTATTAAAAGAGATAATCAGGTTTTTTTAATGAAAGGTGTTTTTGGATATATTCATATGTAGTAGATAAAGATATGTGTAGCATGTGCTGAGAAACGAGATCAAAATAGATGTAGATGGTCAATATTTTCGTAACATACCTAGTAATAAATAAAATTTTTTGCCTATTCAATATGTCTGACGTCACAACAGATATCCGTCACACCTCTTGTAGATTAAACTAAGATAATATGCCTATTTTTTTTGTTCACATCAAGTTGATCTGTGCTATACATTTATGTAAGCTAGCTATTATTAAGAAGTATGGAATTAACATAAAGAAAAAACTCAAGCATGGAAAAGGGTTAATATATATTATTCTCAAATCTTTCAGGTGATGGGGCTTACAATCCTAGCAGCAGGAACCAGTATCCCCGATTTAATAACGAGTGTGATTGTGGCCAAGAAGGGTTTCGGAGACATGGCTGTATCTAGTTCTGTTGGAAGCAATATCTTTGACATCACAGTGGGGTAATATTATCTCACATAGCATATATAAGTTTCAGTAACAAAATAAGCTTGTGACTAAAACTCATTCATCTCATCTTTAGAACCAATATCTTAAGGTTCATTGACCCTCTGATAAAGGGAGAAAACTCTCACTGGGATGAAATGGCTATTATTCCTTTATAAAATCAAATGTTCTAATGGAATGGACATTTATTTCTGTTAATTTATGTCTTACAAAATATATGCTTCTGAAAAATCCTAGCATTTTACAAAATTAAAAGACAAGTGAACAGGGGGGTGAATGATTTTGTTTTGTTTTTAAACTGAAAAGCTGGTGGTGGGAGGATCTTGCAGATAATGAATGTTATTAAACATTTTTAGGAAAAAAAACTTGTTAAGAATATTTTATTTAAATAAAATGTTAACATAAAAAATGGACTTCATAAGCCACATGTATATAAAATTTGTTCACAGTGATCTAAAAATTGCTTTATATAATATTTTGTCCTTTTTCAGCCTTCCAATTCCTTGGTTACTCTATGCCGCAGCCTTCCAAGAGCCAATCGACGTGGACAGCACGGGAATGGTGTGCTCCATAGTTCTCCTCTTCATCATGTTAATCACTGTCATCATCTCAATCGCTGCCAGTAAATGGAGAATGAATAAAGTCCTGGGTCTAGCCATGCTGCTCCTATACGTCGTGTTTGAAGTCCTAAGTGTCTTGCTGGCCCTCAATTTCATTATTTGTCCTGTCGAAGTTTAAAGGATCTCCCTTTAATTATTTTTTTTATTTATTTTTTTTTTGGATAATTATTTTGTTGACATTGGATTAGTTTTGATCTATACCTAGAATAATTCAAGGCCAAAAGAGCAAACATTTTGCAATGTAAATATAAATAATATTTCAAGAATTTGAATTATGTGCATTTTATTTTATTTTAGTTTAATACATTCAACAATTAGAAACTTATGAATTATCATTATGAAATATGTGATGTTTTGTAATACATTTATTTGTGTGATACATGTATTAAATGAAGGTCAATTTTATGTTAAAAGTTTTGAAAATTTTAACATTTTCTTTTGATAATATTTAAACTACCGGTATTCACCTGCAAATATGTAACTAAGCCTTAAAATTGATTAATTTAAATATAATTACCATTATAAAACAGGCATGGGAGGCCATTGTTGGAAATGGAATAGCTCTGACAAAACCAATTTACTTTTCTGATAAGATTTTTTTTTCTTGAAGAATGAATAATTCTGTAAATTGTTTTCATCAATTTTTCATCATTAACTTGTTGTAAGTGGGCCTTGCTCTCCATACAGCACGTTAACTGTTCTCACCCTCATTTACCTCCATCATAGTTTTATGTACAGTATTTTCTGTGACACTAATTTTTGTCTTTATAGAGATTATTTTGTTTTTAGTATTGTCTCCTATTGCAATAACTGAACCATTAATTTTTTTTAAAGCATGATCATGCAATTTGTTGGATGTATCATAAAGTCTTGTGTATAACTCACTCTGAGGCTAAAATGGAGGCATAATTTATGGAGAATGTTGACAAAATACAATTTTTGTTTCTATGGTCCTTATGATAATATGTGTATTCTTAATTATTTTGTATGAATGAGGATAAAGTGTGAGGGTTTTTTGACTCATCTCAGATGAAAGTTCAACCATTTTCTGATCAAAATTCTGTTCGGCATCTGAAATTGCATGTACACATTTTGGGATTCCTGTTCGGAACAACTGGACCATTTTTAGTCAAATTTTGCATTAAGCTAAGTGCTGTGTATTCAGAGTACATAAACAATGACAAGAGGGTAATGCAAATGAGATTAAGAAACTTCTTAAGTTGGGGCAACAATATGATTATTATAATTTGGAGATTCACAAGGCTTTCCTAAAATGTAAGGAAAAATGTCTATAAGAACTGAAATGATCAAATTATCACACAAAGTAAACCCAGATTACTGTAAATTCCTAATTAAACGCGAGAAATTTCTAATTGCATAATTCCGCGAGAAGCATGACTCGCGAAATAAAATTTCTCGCTTTTATTTTTTATAGTGCTTAAATCCACGTTAATTCTCTTCATCAACCGCCCATTCGTGAATAAATATTCTCTCGATTTGACGTTAAAGAGCCATATTGCGAGAATAAGTACTTGCGAAAAATAAGGAATCTACAGTACTTAGTATTGAAGCAGTATTAATTTTTTTCCCTTCTAAATATAGGAATAAAATAAAATATTGGAGGTGAGTGTTGTGGCCTGTAGGTCTCTGGCTATTTATTGAGAAGAATCCAACCAAAGGAAGTCTTAGTGTTGAACTAGTCATTTAATTAACCATTGTTATGAGCATGTATTATTTTTTACACCAAAACCACCCAAAGTATAGAATTCCAATTTTTTATATATTTATTTTATATAGTTATTGTTGATATTATTTATTTCCATTTTTTCCCCAGAAATTCTCTTAAGCAGTCTTTTAGAAAAAGGAATATAGTGACTTTTCAGAGAATATTATTTTAGGGAAAAAAAGTAATCACCAATTTAGAATTTTAGTCATGATATTTTAAAATGAATATACTTTGCGGGCCAAAGTTATAATATGGTACTTGTTTTTTAATTGTACATGTATGTTTTAATATAATTATATAATGATGTGCAAACCATGACTCACTCAATAAGGGTTAAACTTTGTCTTTAATTAAGGTAGAGACATTGAAAACAATTTTGTAGAAAAATTGATGCACATTTGACTTAATTGGGCTGTTTCAAATATTCCTTTTGGTATTATTTTGTTAGAGAAAATGAACATTCCCTGTACTCCAATCATCTTCGATAAAGCTTCAAAGGTAAATACATTCATAATTTCATGCTTGTGATTTTTTAATAATCTGTCTGCATTTGCTTCATATATTTCATATGCATTTGAAAATTATCAGAGAATGGGTATTTACTTAAAATGACACAACCAATAAATTTAAACAAAAAAAAAAACGGTATTGCTAAATATAAAAACAAAGAACCTTTATGAGTATTAACGGATCAGCAGGTGAATTCTGAATAAGGTGATATGAGCATCCTGTCTTCCATTAATTCAATACATGCAGTGTATATTCATTCTAAAAATGGGGAGTACGGATTGGGGGGGGGATAAAATCTGAACTGAGTTGAAAAGAAGTTTTATCATCTATTTCATTATACTCATTTTCATATATGTAAACTTTTATTTGCATACATTAATGATGGAAAATAAAATTCCAGTATTAAAATGTTTAATTACTTGTATACATAATTTAATTACCTGCCTCTGAAAATAATGAATTTATACAAATAATTAAGCTTTTTATGCACCTTATATTTTCAAGTGGATATTGCAGTTTATTTATTGTGTTGGTATTTAGACAAAATATCCCTGCTTTTAATATGATCATTTAATGGTAACAGACTAAAGGGGGGGATGGCTGTGTGCATGGCAGATTATTAAGTTGATTCTTTTTTTTTCATTTCTTGGTTACATTATTGACAAAGTTCATTAGAGGTTTTTAGCATTGACACATGGAAAGTGTTAACTAAGTGTTGTTTTGTCATAATGTAAATACTTAACGCCTAGACTTCAAAACAGAAACAGTTTGACACCTTACTCTCAGATAAACACAGTCATCTGTTTGCGACTTCAGTACTTTAAGGAATCATTTGTTCAGGGTAAAATTTTGTTTTGCAGATGAAAATGACTCTTAGATCTTACAGACATATGCAACATACTTTAAAACTGAGTCACTCTTCGTCTATTTTTCAGGATATAAATTGACCATTACATGCTGTTTTGAAATTATATAAGTGGTGAAAATCCTCATGTTCTTCCATTGAAATTTTGTTTTTAAGCATCACAAGTTTATTTAAAATAAAACTTAAGTTATGGAAAATAAGTTCAAACTTTGTTTCACATGTTCTTAATTTTCCATCAAAATCAGGACGATGATAAGGTATTAATATATTGTACTATTAATTTTTGGTCATGTACTTAACGAAAGAATTTTATTCATAATTGATATTTAATCACAAATTTCCCAGGGTATAAAATATATTCATGCATTTATAGTATTCATATATATACTGAAAGAAAAATTATTTTGATGAACTGTAATTTTTGTGATTAATTGTAATCACAGACACAAACTGTCAATTTAAACTTGAAATCCATGTACTGTGAAGATTTTAAATGGTAAAACTGCCATTGTTCATACTTTTTAGGATTTTCATTACATGTACCTCAAATCACTGAATTTAATGACTGAAGACTAACTGTAGTAAAGAAGTTTATTAAACCTGAATGCGGTTGTTGAATAACATATTAAAATTAATATACATAGTTTGAAATTATTGAATGCTTTTACATTTACAACCATGACCAAGATATAGAATTCAGTGTATAGATATGTGATTTTTTTTTCCAGATATTTTTGCTCATATCTCTACATTTAGATCAGCTATTCTAGTTTTATTGTTGAAGTTGTTTATTTCAGAATTATTGTATTTGATGTTTATTGTTTTTACATTCAAGTCTCCGTCCTTTATAACAATAAATTGTTTTGAACATTTAATTTAGTTCAGTCTTATTTTTTCTTTAACAAAGTCGCCAATGCAGCCAGGTATTTTAGCGGGATTTTATCAGTTTGTTGGCAAAGGCTTGAAACTCATGAGTGAATGAAACAAGTTTAGATTTAGCAGTTTGTTTTGACCTTTACAAACTTTGTTGACAAGGTCAAGGTCAAAACTTGTCTGACACAATTGTTGAAGTTCAAATTTAAGTGGCATGTGACCCTAGGGCATGATTTTGGCCACCGGGCGCCATGTGTTTCACAAACACATCTTGTTAATGTTTTCAGGCACCTAGCCTCACTTTTTTCCCCAATTTTACTTTCACTATTGGAAAGTGATTTAAAAGCTATATAGGATTCTCTCTCAATATTATAGAAGAGAAATTTGTTTAATTATTTACAAAGTTGTAAAATTGTCATGTACATGTAAACCATATGCATTGCAAAACTTGATTGCAAGCACCAAAATTGTAGTGATAGATTGACTTATAGTTATTATATATGATTAGA
>PRKT01000106.1:29577-71142 GCA_003671525.1 Saccostrea glomerata | reverse complement strand
GGGGCGATTTGGTAATCTCATCTCAGGTGCATTTGCCTGTATTTTCTTTTCCCAGAGAAGCTATGTAAACCTCATAAGCACAAAACATACTCATGTACTCATTTTCTCTCTAAATACCAAACGAGAACAAACAAGAGATGTTTGTTAAACACTTTAATTCCCCCTCCCTCAAATTATTGGAATTTTTCAAAGTCCAAGAGCCTCGATCGTATCCAAGACAAGTTGTCCTAGATACTTTTATGATTAATCTGTATTTTGAATTTCATTTCCGTACGTGCAACCTTAGCTGCAATAATGTAGCCCTCGCCGATTTTTTTTTTCATCTGATGTTTTCTCTCCCCCCCCCCCCAAAAAAAAAAATCGGAGAGGGCTACATTATTGCAGCTAGTGCAACCTCTGCAAAGAATATAAATAGAAACTGCAAATAATTGGAAATTCCAAAGTCCCAGGGGCTTAAATCTATCCAAAATGGCTAGATCATACCCAAAACAGACTAGACAAAGATATTTTTAAGATAAATCTGTATACCAAATTTCATTTCAATATGTGCAACCATTGCAAAGAAAATGAACGGAAACTGCAAATAATTGGAATTTTCCTAGGTCTATAGAGCACATGTACAGGATATTTTAAGAACTACAGACAAACACCCAAAAACCCTTGTTCCCATCATTTTATTATAATTTGTACATATTAAAAATCTGTGATTTTCTTACAATGCTGAAAAAAGTGAATTTAAACATAAACCAGAAGTCTCTGTTGAGACTGTAGCTCTACTGGTTTGTACTTATAACAAAGGATGAGAAAAGAAGCCATTGCCATCAGACCAAAACTGTAGAAGGAGTAGCATTTTAAAGGAATTTTACAGAAAATTCTATTTTTTTGTAACCATGGCAACACTGTTCATCGAAATCAAAAACCAATGCACTATTCTATGTATCTAAGTGTAGTCTACTTGTGTGCCAAGTTATATTGAAATCAGACCAAAATTGTAGGAGGAGTAGCATTTTAAAGGAATTTCGAAGAAAATTCTATTTTAAGTAACCATGGCAACACGGTTCATCAAAATCAAAATCCGATGCACTATTTTATGTATCTTCCTATAGTCTACTTGTGTGCCAAGTAATATTGAAATCAGACCAAAACTGTACCTGGAGTAGCATTTTAAAAGATTTTCACAGAAAATTCTATTTTTAGTAACCATGGCAACACTGTTCATCAAAATCAAAAACTGATGCGCTATTTTATGTATCTTAATGTAGTCTACTTGTATGCCAAGTTATATTGAAATCAGACCAAAACTGTAGAAGGAGTAGTGTTTAATGGAATTTCACAGAAAATTCTATTTTAGTAACCATGGCAACACCGTTCACCAAAATCAGAAACCGATTCACTATTTTATGTATCTTAGTGTAGTCTATTTGTGTGCCAAGTTAAAATTAAATCAGATCAAAACTGTAGGAGGAGTAGCATTTTAAAGGAATTTCACAGAAAATTTTATTTTTAGTTACCATGGCAACACCGTTCATCGAAATCAAAAACCGATACACTATTTAATGTATCTTAGTGTAGTCTACTTGTGTGCCAAGTTATATTAAAATTCCGACCAAAACTGTAGGAGGAGTAGCGTTTTGAAAAATTGTTTACAGACAGACGGACAGACAGACAGCTAGACAGACAGACGGACGGACAACTGACACCTTACTATCGCATAAGCTCTTCTGGTCTCTGACCAGTAGAGCTAAAAATTACAAATCAATGTACTTGGTGCAAGAAATACATGCATGCACCTAAATATAATCTCAACATAGGCACAAGACAACAAACTATAGAAAAAATGAAAAATTACATTCATAACTTTTTCATTTGCCCATCTCAGTACAGTTGTGTATTAGTATTTGTCTACATAGGCACACTACTCACTGTTACATACCAAATGCTTGAAAATGGTATTTATGCATGTTTTATAATCTATCACTCATGTATCTGAGCTTCATTTAAAATCAAAATGTGGAACATTTGGAAAATGAGGGATTGTGCATTTAAATTGCAATATATAGTGTACATAGGGGATGGGGTGTAAAAAAAAACAAATGGGTTAATCAGAAGAATAGCTAGATATGTAATTCCTACAAAACTAAATAGTGCAAGGTACAATGCATGCTATTTTTATGACATTGTATGAAATGATGCTGTATACATAAAATTTTATCTAAATGTTGAATAAAAAAATAAATCTTTCATAAACACCACTCAAAATAGTCTTATTGCACATGTCAAAATATCACAGATAGCTTTTAACAGAAATAAACTAATGACTACTTTATAAGTAGTTAAGATGGCCACCATAGTAAAGTCTGTATGGAGTGAGGTTTGAGGTCGACGTTGATGTATCCTATGGAGGGATCTCGAAGTGCTAAGGTAACATCTCGACCAGATCTGAAAGGATATGAAAATAAAAATGAAAATTCATCTTAAAAATCAATATGATGAATCTGTTGCAATGCAGTGAATTTATGTCCACTGGCCTAAACACACTAAATAAAGATTTTTTTTAAAAAAAATATTAAATTTAGGTCCATGCATCCACTGTCCCACTTCTCACAATTGTGGAAAATTATATAATGGTGAAAATATGATGAGTACAACTTTTAAAAGTTAATGAAATTGGGAAAAATAAAAGATTGAAATGCTTTCGCACACAATAAATAGATTTATTAAGAGCAAGATAAAAGACGTTTTTAACTTTATACATGTATAGATTAGAGTTACAATAGACTCACTTGTTCAGTAAAACGCATACAATGGCTTTGTCTGGTCGTAGGAAGCCTACAATCTGGGTATCTTTCTGGAGAGACTGACTTGGTACTAGTTCAATTCTCACTGATCCAGGCAGGATAAACTTACTGTTTACAGCAAAGAAAAGAAAAAGAATTCATTTTACAAAATTGTTAATTATTAAAAAGTACAAAATTTGTTTATCCAACACAATAACCTCCAACTCTCATGCTTCAGCGTGCAAACTGTATTTTGTCTTAAATAACAATTTAGGCTTTTGAGAAATTGAGAAAGAATTAATTTGCTAAGATATAGAGAAAAAATCAGGACCAGGGACTTTCTTAAGCAGATCAAAACTTTATGAGAAGTATTTTTAAGCTATTGAGTCACGTGAACTTAGAAATTCAACCACATTGTCTTTAATTTTAAGAGAAAAATTACCTAAAATGTCCCATTACATAAAACATTGGCTGTTTATAGAATTCATCCGTCTTTGCATTGACTATAATCGGACTGTCCACGAAGTTTTTTACCCAGTTTGGTCCCCCCTCCATGTCTAAGGCTATATTCCAATCTGTCCATCCACTGACAAAGTTATTCAGGTCCTACAAAACAAAGATCACGTAACACATTTGGGAGGAAAATGTGCATGTTGATCCTAAAAATACAGATGCTGAAAAAAAAAAATTCTTTACAAAAATTCTTATTGATAGAAACAAGTACATAAAAAACATGGGGGCAATGGCATCTGTAGATGTCTGTTTCTTATAATAAGCCTCACAAATGGTGCGAGCTATGGGCTCCCTAACTCGGGTAATAAATATACAAATATATATAATGACTTAGAAAAAAAAGATTTTGCTATTTGTGTAACAGTAATAAAATAAATTGCATAATGAAAGTATGCAATTATATGTTTCAATGAGAACAAACACACAAAATACTGTCCATCACATTCCATGGCAACAGAAAAACATGGCAAGGGTCACCCTCTTTAATATACTTGATAGTACATGTATATTGATATACTTAAATAATAAAATGCTTTCATTGGTTGTTAAAGTACAAGAATTATAATGTTGCAGATGTTGCATAACAAATACATAAATTTGCAATAACTGTGACATTATTTCCCATACTAACAAACAACAAAAGACATTTTATTGTTTATATTTACATCTGTTTGAAAAAAACATAATATTGTAATATATATAAATATATCATTGTATATACATAACTGATGGAACAGCCATAGTTCAAAGAATTCTATGCATGCATTGGATTGCGTAGTGTTGTTTATACACTGAATAATGGAAACAGTCTTAATAAGAAATAAAGGAAAAAATATTTAGTAGATGTAAATGTATAAATACAAAATTACATTATTTAATAAAATGGAGGAAAAATAACAAGTTTAAAGAGAGAGGAAATAAGCACCTCCTTCACATCAACCTGGTCTGTGAACTCCTGTCAATCATCTGAAATTAAGACACCATATCAACCATCATACATTCAGGCTTTTGATGTTTACCGCCAATTCCAACATGATATAGCTTCGATTAAGCTCCACCCCACACCAAACTTACCTTGGGAAAACCAACCGGTTGAAAACCTCGGCCTTTAAGCCAAAGATCTCATGATTTGAAAATTACATGTAATGTTTTGAGATTGTTTAGTCACAAGAATTTCAAAGGAGTGTTAACTGAACTATTTTTATGGCCAATACCTGAATTATATCATGAGCATAATCCTCCCCTCTTTTCCAGCTCCCTAGGTCTACTTTGGAGGGATCCCATGGCATGGATCCAGCACAGGCCTCTGTGGCTAGTATGAATTTATCTGGAAACTCTTTGTGAGTGCTTGAGAGGGCCACAGTGGGGGCCACAAAATCTTCATACCAATGGACTGCTATCCCTGACACATACTTTCTAGCCTCTTCGCTACTGAAAACCTAGTGTGGATACATTAAATAGATTAGAAACACAGATATTATAAGGATTAAATATAATGTAAACACTAAATCATTCCCAAATGATAAGAAACCTGTTCTGCCCAGTAGGGTAGCTGAAGTCGTGAGTCATCTAAGATCATCAGCTTCACATCACTTAGAGAGTTCTGCTGTAAAGCCGGTCCTAGATCTTTAACAATAAAGTCTCTCTGCATTTCTGGTGTCCAGCCCATCGCTTGGAAGGGAAATTTTGTGATCATTCCATCAGTAGGCTCATTCTGTCCCGTCAGTCCCCAAATAGGAATTCCATTATCTGCATAGGCTTTTAGAAACCTGAAAATAATTTCAATTAAAATTTCTCCCTTACTACCTGTCAATGTACATGTTGTCAAGTGATTTTCAAGAAAAATGTCCATTGTACATACAGTGTTTTACAATATTAGGATTCTACAAGATTTTCTGCAAATTTAGTTTTTTAAAAAGTCTTCATTAAAAGCAATTCCTTATCATTTGATTTTTGACATGACTCTACATATGAAGTTTTACATGAGTATATTTTTGGAATACTTAAAGTAAGCTTAAGTTTGGAACCCTTAAAATGGCAAAAGATAACATTTATTTAAAAATTAGCACACTGTTCTAAAATATTTTGTTCATACTGGTAATACAGAATATTACAAAGTCTGGCTCTTTTAGGAGTGATTGACCCTGATTATTATAACACATGTTAAACAACAAAGAGTAATCTTACTTCACAAAATACAGTGCCCAGGACTTGAAGTATGGTCCCCCTGGCTCTCCGATCAGGGTACCCTTTCCAGTCATGTTTTTATTGGTCTTCATCCACGCTGGAGCACTCCAAGGACTCCCAAATAAGGTTAAATTTCTCTTGAAAGTCTTCATCACTGCTTGTATGATTGGAATCTGTCACAATTTTAAAAGTAGATGGATATGGTACTTTAAAGATAAATGGAGAGCTCATTCCAGACAAAATGTAAGCTGATGATGGTGTTCTAAATATCAGCATAATCATGATTATGTATCACAATATTAATGGAGCATGTACTTTTTTATATGTAAAACTCCAAAGTACATTGGACATGCCAAAGTCTGATGGTCTCGTCAAAGGGACTTTTGAACCCTACTGGTAGATGTGCAGAGCTGTACCTTATATTTGAGGTCCTCTTGAGCTAAGGAAAATTTTGTCAGGTTAAAATCCCCATCTGTGTCATCGTAGGAATAAGGGTGTGTCGAAAAATCACAGCTGGCCATAGGAATTCTCCCAAGAGTATACTCAATACCTGGATTAAAACAAGAACTAGATAAGTTAAGGTGACACCAATGTCCTCACTGATGTAACAGTCCAAAAGTGTGAAAATCAAATGGGTCAAAATGACACAAAAATACATGCATAATACTGCTGCTTTTGTATTTTCTGGAATCTATTGCCTATATATACACATGATACATGTAACACGACATATTCATGCTATGTGAAATGGTGTCATGCACCCACATTTCTCCGGAATTAACTTGAATAAAGTGACTGTAGCATCACCGAATGTCACTAAATAAAAAAAAAATCAAGTTTTCTTTTGAGCTCACCATCTGTGGAGTAGTAAGATGCCAGTAGATTCCTCTGCGTGTTAGCTGACAGAGACTGGATGTTAATACCAGCAGCATCTGTGAAGGCTCCACCAAACCCAATAATGGACTGGAAGGTTGTATTCTGGTTCACTAAGATTTCTGTAAAAAAAAAGTTAAAGATTCACAGGATTGTGGGGATGTAATATTGTGGACAAAAATGGGTAAAATTGGTTCATAAAATAACATTTTTCAAAAATGCTGTGAATTCTTGGAAATCCACAGTTTAAACATAATTTTTATCACATATATCATGAATAATACCATAAAACATTACTTTTTCCACTTTTTAACTCTGCATAACATCAATCAATTACCTATTCCTTGTTTCTGTTTACTGGCAGTGCCATAACTATGAGTTAGACGGTTCCCTGTGATGTCTGACTGATATAAAGAGTAACCTCCCTTGCTAGATTTTTGAGGTTCCGTGTTTTCTACAGTGTCACAGTAGGTTGAATTACAAACACAAACATAAGCATTGGCACCAAATTCCTTCAGCATACACCCAACAGGCCCTGTAATGTGAAAGTTGTCATGCATTGATGCAAACTAAAAAAGTACTGACTTGAATTTTACTTTTGCACCAATGATTATGTTTTAAATAAGGTCTTTAAAGTAAGATTTTTTTTACCTCAAAATTAGTTTTGTAACATAAAATTGAGAAATTCGAGATTTTGCCAATAATGAAGTTCTGTAGCTTTTCTTGGCATGCTTGGTGCATAAATATTTTTTTTATTAATCCTACAAAATGGTACGGAACTTATGGCATATAAAATGCATAAAAGTCCCTGGATCAAACGTATTCCCTTTTTATTGTACATGTATATGAAAGGAAGCTAGGTAAATATTAAGATTTTTTACGAAATTTTTTAACTTTCTGTTTGAGTGATCTACTTTTGAATGCAGATATAAAATATGACAGGTCTCTATTTTGAAAGATTTTGATCGATTTGTTATAACTACCTTCACCTTGTCCTTTTTGATGTTCTGAGTACGCAGATAGTATAAGAGCAAATAAAACTTGCGCTAACACAATTTTCACTCCCATTTTCCGTTGTCTGCTAGGTTCTATTCATGTGACCGATTTTTTAAGCACTCGATAAAACTAGGCCTAATAGGACACAACTGAATGCCGACTCCCAACTCTCTCATTTAATTTTGCAAATATTTAAAGTCTGACGAATTCATTAGTCAAAAACTAATTCAATTAAGAATTCAAAAGCAACATTCATACTATTTAATCCAAAATTAATTCACTTCTGCCCTGTCAACAGCATCATCAGACTACATTTACCGCCAACTCTGGCGTGAACCTAACCCGACTGTAATAAAATGGAATAAACATCGGGATTGATATTTTAATTTTTTTATCAACATTGTTGCTATGTACAATATGGAGGCAAAGTGGTCGAGTTGAAAATTATACAGTCAAAAAATGTCGAAAACTGTTGGAGTTAATGAACATGTATCGGTAAAACAGTCTTGTCAACAACAATAACAGTTTTAATATGACCCTCATCCTTATTAACTTGCCCCTTCATCGTAATATAGAGCAAAATGATGAAATCATAAATCATACATGTATCACAGGAGTCGGCAGTTTTATCAATAAACCAATGTAAACTAACGCGAAGCTCATAGGTTAGTCTACATTGGTTTATTGATAAAACTGCCGACTCCTATGCATGTATTGCCTATTATTACTTGGTTTGGATAAGATGTACTAGTATTTTTTTACCTTTGTTTCAGGGACTGCTTCCGGTTGTTCCTGGAAAATGGATATGGAAAGAAGAAACAAAATCATTAGATTTTGTCAGGTAAAACTTTGTGCATTTTTTGTATTTTTTACAGTGGATAGACCAATAATTTGGGATTTTAATTACTTCCAGCCTCCAATAGTGCCCAAGAGTGTCGAAATAAGCATGTCGTGAAATGATATACTATTGTAAATTGTGGTAAACAGTGTCACTAGATGCAATGAAAATATAACGATGAAAATTATGATTATCAAAATAAATTTAGTCATGAATTTTTAATGTCCAAGTTATGTTTCAGCATTAAAGATTTAAAGAAAATAGATTTCATTGGGTACTCACACTGAACATTAGAATTCCCAAATTGATGCATATATTTTCAACGTAAAAGTTATTTTAGCAATTTTACTTCTGAAGAGAACAGATTAACTTAACTTGACCAAAGTCTGCAGGTGGTCCCAACATCACCACCTTTCTTTGGCTTTATCACAAAAAACTTGTATAAATTATTCTATTGATCTGAAAGTATAATTAAAATTCATTGAAAGTTTTGAGTTACTGTTTTACTGTCAGACCAGCTGCTCTCAGTATGTCCATCAAACACCTTTTTTTTTAAGAGAGCTTTTGCAATTTTTTTTTAAATATACCAGTCCTGTACTTGAATTTTCTACTTAACTTTACTGTGAAAATTTTTTCATTTTCCCAGTGCAAATCCAATGGCAGAGAGGGACAGGAAAAAAAGAACTAGGGAGGGAAACAAACTTAAAGATAGGTCTGTATTTTTTGGGATGCAATTTTATTGCTCTTCAAACTTCATTTAATTATATATATATACTCATTTGTTATTATCATATTTCAAAATTTCCATATCAGACAAAAAAATTTATTTTCAATGTCATAATCTTATTTATGAATGAAAAAAGTGATTGCCAGTTTTATTCCCATTTTATTACCATTATTGATTTGAGAATTAGATAAGAGAGAATTGATACCCACATGTGCTGCCAACCAGTATTTTCATTTATAACTTGCAATAAAATTGATAATTTTATTTAAATTTCAGAATTATAAACTGCAAAGTAAATGTAGTGTACATTAAATTATACTTGAAAATTTGTGAAATGTTTTAAATGAAAAAAATTATGTAATCATTTTTGGTTTATGATGTCATAAATGCTTAAAGTCTGTGCTTTAGTCTCCATAGCATGTTTTTCTCTGTGTCATTTTTTTTACCAGTTAAATCTAGTACAGTATTTTCATTTCACTGACAGTTTTGTGCTGTGTCTCCGACTCCAAAATTGGCTCATTGCTTTATCTGGACGCATGAATGTCAACCCCCCATGACAAAACTTGAAGAAATTATTAGAGGATTTTTTTCTTTCAAAATGGGAGCATGGACAACTTTTTAACAATATAGGGCTTTAACAAGAGATTTAAACAGTTTATTATTGTGTAATTCAGGGTAGCCTCCAGTGTGGCACGGGGTGGATACAATAGAGGACAAACCCGCAGAAATACCACAAAATCTCCACATCCTCCTATAAAACAAACAACAGAACACTCCACAGTCACGCTAGATGACGTCAAAGGAGTTGCTTACAGTCTGATATCAGACGGAGAGAATCTGTCTGACACATTTGAAGGGATATTTCAGTGAGTTTAAGTTGCATCTCAAATTAATTCCTAGGTGTTTTTGAAGATGGCAAAAGATGTACTCAAACAAATGTACCATAAAGAAGTTTCAAATGATTGCTTCATAAAATTTTCCTTCACAAAAACTTTTTTGTGTGAAAATGGCCAGAGCAATAATACATGCAAGGATAAAAGTCTCTTTAGAAAATATTGTACTACATTTCTGAATAACAGGTACATGTAATAAGAATTTTTTCAATGTACAATATATATTTGCATTAATTTTCTTCTTCTTTTTTTTTGTTTTTCAGCACAGACCAATTTGATAATTTCCTACTACACCTATTGAGCTATTTTCATTGTTTCTTTGATAAACTACACCAGGAACACAAAATAAACACAACAACGTACATGTGAGTAAAATCTTAAGTCCGAGGGTATATCTTTAAAATCTATAATTTCAGTCTGAGGTTATATAAGATGAGAGATTATAATTCTATAACCTTTGATTTTAGAGAACCCAGTAAATCAGAAAAAGAAGCTTATGAAGTAGCTTGTGCCAAGCTGAAGGTAGCTCATCGCCTGTTGGGTCAGTCCTACTGTCTCCTGGTGTTAGGACTGGGACTGGAGACAGTTCATCACATGGCCTGTGGAGGGTAGGAATTTAATTCAAACAGTGAGAGATTTTTTATCAAAAAATTGTAATGAAAGGCTAGTTCACATCTATTAATTATGAGATAACAAAGTGTGACTGGAAGTTTGGCTTTTATTTTAATTCATACATAGATCAATTTATTTAAATTCAAACTTTGTTATTTTAAACACTCATGTCTTGAGCACCAGCAAAATGTTGATTGATTTGGCAGTTCCAATAACTTTTTCTTCATGTTTTAAACCTCAATTATTATCTTATATTTTTGGATTATATCTCAAAGCTGAATCTTGGTCTCAAGTTAAAGATAAAAAGGGTTGACTGTATTTTTATTGTACATGTGTTTCCTTATTCCTTTTTAATAAGATCAAGAGTCTCATCTACCCTTAAAGACAGGAGCATGTTTGAGGTTAGTTAATGAAGTATCAATTAGTGTAGATTCTTTGTTTGTATTACTGAATGTATTATACTGGTATACAGTGAAAAATGGACAATTTATTTTTGATTTGTGCTCATTTTGTCTTGATCTCCAAAATACCAAACATAAATAATATAGACTACTTCAAACAAGAATATCTAACTTAATAGTTTACAATGGTTTGGATGAATTTACATATTTGTCAAATATATACCTCCAAGTATACAGCAACTTATTATTACAAGACTTTTTCATACTATGTTCATGTAGAAAATGACAGCTACGGGGGTATTTGAGATTTTTTCTTCAGTGATGAGAATACTTCATTGATTTATAAATTGTAAACAAGTAAAATTAACTTTTTTCATGTTTCAGACACTTTATTCATTCTGTGCATACTTTGTTTGGATTGCATTTAAAAAGAAGGAGTATGAAAATATCAGGAAAGAAGTTGGAAGGTGAGTGTATAACGCATTGAATTTGTCAAAGATACAGCGTAACTTAATGTCTGATTTGGATGCTGCATAATCCGAAATCTTGCTTAATACGGTTTTATCTTTTAATCAATATTTCAGTAAATTCCTTCATTTCAAAAGTTTTCTAATTTAGCTTGAAAGTCTAATCAAGCCAATACCATTTGAACCAATAATGTCCATTTTAGACAAGTTTTACTGAATTTTTATTTGTATTAGCACTTATGAGACATGAGTTCAATTAATGAGATAATTTTTTTTACTTTAGATTGCTGAGATCTGATACATTCAATCCTGCCATCAGAGTCAAAAATGCTCCTGATGGTAAGATTTTCCAACTTTTAAGATGAAAAATTGAATAAATAAGAAATGTAATGGTGAAAGAGGACACCATATTTTCATTTGAATGTAACTAAGCATCTGCAAATTCTCGATCTCGTTTTATTTTTTATAGCAAATTAAACAATGAATGCAACTTAAATGTCACACTGTTTATGTCTTTGTGATTGTAGAGAAAGATCTGAAAGATAAAAAAGACAAGGAAAACAAAGAGGAGAAGAAACTGACACCAGCCGAATACAGGCGGCTCCATCCGTAAGTGAGGGTTACTTAGTACTACTCACACTTTGATGAAGAATGTTTATAAAGAACAATTTATCTTGTTACAACGTAATACATTATTAAGTTAATTACATATACTCTATTATAAGTCAGTGTGTATGTGTAATTATTTGAAAGGGGGTCAAATGATAAATAATCATGTGTAGTTTTGATGTAAAGAACATGGGGAAAATATGGATCATTCATGGTCATGTCATAAAACGGGTACAAAATGGTAAATTTTTACATAAATTTGATAAACTATTTTATATTTTCATCTGACCAAAAACTAAAAGAAGTACCCGGTAGTTTTAGTATGACAACACAACTCAGTAGTCAAATCTCTATGAAGTTAGACTATATAATGCATATATATACCTGGAACTTATCTTTTAATAAATCTCTTGGTTACACATATATCTTGCAGTCATAGTTACTTTCTTTGTTACCAAGTAATGTCTGCAAACAGTTTTCTTTACCAGAAAATTAAAGAAGATGATTTATCCACAGCAATATTGACAAATTTAATGTGAATAACAAACCTTTTAAATTCCGTTTTAGAAAGCGGCCAGCCATCAAATCAATCATACAGTAAGTATAGCAATAATACAGTAAGTAGTTAGTATAGCAATTGGAATTTGTTTATTGCTGATAGGTTTAATTCTTTCCATAATTTTCATTTTCTTTTAAAGTATGATCCAAACTTTAACACATGTTTATCTACAGGAATGTGCCCTAATAATAAGAAACATTGAGTCCTATAATACTTTCCATGTTATCTTAATCAAAAATTCTGTTTAAAAAATGCATGAATTGGTTTTTATTTCTCTCCATGCAGCCAGAGATCCCCTGCTATTGTAGCAGTCTTGCCATCTCCGAAAGAAGAAGCCCATTGGCTGTTTAAAATGAGAAATGCATTACCACCAAGGTAATTTTTTTGGAATAAAGAATGGTATAATTAAATAATTTTAACTTTTGGAATTTAAGTAAAATATGAACAGATTTTAATACTTATCAATTAGATTATTTGAAGAATTAGTGCAAAATAAAACATTTTTTCAATTTACAATACTGACATTAAATAGGAACTATAGAAACATCATACTTTTACAATCCTTAGGGCAATTTTTTATGTCTTAATATGGATGATGTTTAGAAGCCAGTTTTCAAGGTGAAATTATCTTGATACATACACCCATAACCCCTCTTCAAAATGAGACTATATTGGAGCATTTTAATTGAATATCTTGCAATGCGGCAAAAATTAGAGGTATTGTGATCACTGAGATCACTAAATGATTCCCCCCTTTTCAAGGAGGGAGTATACTAAGATTCGATGCCGCAGTAATTGTACTTGTACTGATTGTTGTTTGACTTTGCAGTGAGCTGGAGAAGATCGGTCGAGGAGAGGAGGAAGAAGAAGAGGAGGTTTTGGAGGAAAATCAGATTTACCTCAATAAAAAAAGCATCAAGTATGTATGATTTTAAAGGACCTTTCAAAGCTTTTTCCATATCTAGCATAGGTCATTATAAGACCTATAAGAGCATTAATTTCTACAGAGAAAACATTGCCAAATGTAATTCATAAAAACACTAACCCTTAAAGCTTTTATCATATTTTTTAGCTCAAGTGAATTTTTCTGATCACATTTTGTCCTGCATCCGTCTAGCTGTCTGTCTGTCTGTCTGTAAACTTTTCACATTTTCATCTTCTCCAGAACCACTGGGCCAATTTCAACAAAACTTGCCACAAAGCATCATTAGATTAACAGGATTTAGTTTGTTTAAATGAAGGGCCACATCCTCTTTCAAAGGGAAATAATTAAGAAATAGTGAAAAATTTGGTGGCATGTTTTAAATCTTCTTCTCGTGAACCACTGTGTTAGGAAAGATGAAACTAATGTGGAAGCATCCTCGGGTAATGGAAATTCAAGTTTGTTCAAATCATGACCCCAGGGGGTAGGGCAGGGCCACAATGGATGATCAATTTTTAACATACAAATATATAGGAAAATTTATTTTTCAAATCTTCTTATGAACAACAAAGCCTTGATTGGTTATACATATATAAGGAATCACTGTCTAGTTAGTATAGATGCATTTAAGCTTTTTCAATACAAGATTGATTTTTGCTTTTTTCAAGACACAGTGCTCAGGTGAGCAATGTGGCCAATGAGCCTCTTGATTATTTTGTCTTTCAGAATCGGGATTATTGGTGAACCCCTGGCCATGTTTAACCTTCAGACATTGTCTCCCTTGGGGGCTGACAACGAAGATGAGGAAAATGAAGAGGAAGGAGAAAAACCGTAAGTTTCGTACTTCTTACACCTGTACCTCAATAGAAGTCAAGTAGTTCACACCTTCATTGAAATCAAATTATTTATACTTCAATAAGCTGTGACTTTCTTTATATACCTGTACCTTAATAAAAGTCAAATACTGGTAATTCAAACTTTCAGATATGCTTTCATTCCAGTATTTACATGAATAGATATATAAATGTGGAAAAATCTTAAACTTGGACATTTTATTTCAGCCCCCATGTGGAAGAGACATCGGGAGAAACAGTTCCCCCAGGTAAAATTAAGATAGCTGTTTTAATATGGAGTCTTCTTAAAATTATTGTCATAGAACTTCATGTATATTTAAATAGCTCATTTGAAGTAGATTTTCCTGATTAAGGTCACTTTGGCATGTATGGGACTGTCCATTATGTGTATCTCTAATGTAAAGTAACTACATACTAGTTTATATTTGACTTCTCCTCCAGAAACAGGCAAAAATTATTACACAATCATCGGGTAAAAGGGATTCTGGTTTTAAAAAATTGAATAGTTATATTCATTAAGAGGAGGGAAAATATTATAAAATGTCAAAAACAGAATGGAGTCATTCAGAAATTATCATCTTTTTTGTACTATACTACTTTTTGTAAGAGCACTTGATTATACAACTTATTACATCAGAGTACACTGGTGTAAACCCAATTAGGCCGAATAGTTAAAGCACGCATATATGTACTTCATTTCTTTGATTAAATGATACACTGCAGCTTGTGAATATATATATTAAAGAAGATAATTACCTATATTTATGGTTTATTTTAATGTCAGCTGAACTCGTTACACATTGCAGATGACAAGGAAAAGAAAGAATAAATATTCTTTATCTACATATAGGGTAGGAAATGTCTAGTCCTCTCTAACAGGCTAGCAGGGTGTTTAGTGTGAACCGTTGTGATGAATATCTCCTGTAATTGACTCTTACAGGTCACCTGAGCATTATGCAACAACTTTCCAGTTATTGAATTTGATTCATGTTTCAAGCAAGATGCTATGGCATTCACAATTTTGAAAGAGGCACAATTGATCATCATAACAATACACTTAGCGTTGCTTAGCTCGGTTATTTAATACCTATAGGCAGGGTAGGGGAACATAAAATGCATTTCAACTAATCAGTAATATTCAGCAATAATCAGTATTACCCTTACCACATATGAACCCCTGACCCTTAGGCCTAGATCCACACACTGCACAATTTTTGAAAAGGCTTCCTTGCTTTTCAAAAATATTTGATTAATATCTACAAGGAGCAGATTTCAAACAATTCATTCATTCTCAGTACATAAATACAGCCCCTCCCCCTCCCCCCCCATTTGCCAAATAGACAATATTTTTCACATTTAATCTGTAACTATAGTTTGTTCTTATTCTAGACGTTTTTGATATTTTTAACTACACCGTTATCGATAAAGACTAAAAGTATCATTTCTTAAACAAAGGCCATGGCTTAGGGAAAAAGTGCATTTCAGGTGTTTTAAGGCAGACTCTAATACAAACAGTTTAAGTTTTAAATATAAACGTAAACCCATATTCAACATTGCAGTCTCATACATTTGTAAAGTTATTTTTCACATTTAATCTGTAACTATAGTTACATATATGAGCAATTTGTAAAGTCCAGCTTATAATATTTTTGTCAGTTTGGAATAAATACAGAATACTCAGGTTGCTTTTCTAGATGGACTGAAGCAACGAAAAAGGTTGCTTAGCAACATGTTTACAAAGTTTGGTAAGATAGAATAAACTGCATGGAATCTTTGCTATTTTTAGTCCCTAAAACTGAAAATAATTCATATAAAGTCCAAGTGACAATTGACATAATCAAAAAGCATGATTTAATTGTGTGTATAACTCTGGACCTAGTATTAAATTTTTTTTGTATTTCTATCATTTGATGAAAGGTCCAATAATTCTAAACATTGGTTTGCAAAAACACAGTTGAGTGTGTGCATCATGTGAAATTTGTCATCAAATGGTCATGATACAGTTAATAATTTTTTTTGTAAAATTTTATGTCTTGATTAATGTGTGCTTGCTTACTAGTATTAATACCAAATGTGTTTTTTTTTTACAGTTTAACTGAATACACCAAATTATTAGAAATATTGATCAACACATGTGAACATACAACTTCACATTCACTATTCTAGTAAACAAAGGTTTTCCATTGAATTCAGTAAAGTCAACAATTTGATTTAGAAAATGAGAGGGGGTTTATAGAGTCTTGAAATAATATACTGTCCTAAAAAATATTGAAAATAAATAATCTTTGCTTAACTGGTAAGAAAATAAATAATTTGTCCTTTCAGGTGCAACTACTACCCCTACCCCACTCGCCCCCCACGCCCAAATAATATTTAAATTGGAGCTTGGCAATTGTCTTTTTTTTCCACTGAGGAACAAAATAATTAATCTCTTCTTCAAAATTTTGTGCCCTCACCCTTCATCAAATTAAATAGTTGTCCAGTTATCATTCCATAATATTTCTTAATAAATATAGTCAGTTTGAAAACCCTTTGCTGTCAGCTATAATTGACTTAACCATTTCTATGTATAACATTTTCTTTTCTTTTTTTTAACAGAGCAGAGAGTGAGCAGACAACAAACAACAGTGTCCACTGCCACACTGGATGCAGAGGAATCCTAACAACAACAACAACAACAACAACAACAACAAAACAACAACAAAATCAAGACATTCATAAACACTAAGGGAATGGACAAATTATTGACAGTCCATTTGAATGTTCTGTGATAGTGCACTTGCACAGTATTTTTACACATGTATATGCATTGGAATAAATTGTACTTCTGAAAATTTTCCTCTTTTTTTATTTTGTTTGCACCAGGTGAGATTAAATATAGACTGTGGTGTTTATAAGTACAGTGAATCACGCTTATAATGAACTGGTGCTCATGGCAAAGTGATTTTATAATCCCCCTGACTTTAAAATACAGAAAACTTAGTGCGGGAGGTTGTGGGTTCGAACCCCGCCGCAACTGAAAAAAGGTAGAAATGTTCCTTTACAAGCGCTCGGCATTTCATGTCAGCACGATGAAGACACTGTATATACTCGATGTCTCTGAGTGGAGAGTAAAGGTCTAAATTTTAGGCCTTTAACCGGTTTTGGTGACGTCAGACGAGAATGGACATGACAAGCCGTGGCATGCGACGATGGCATCACCACAACAAAGATAGAACTAACTCATCGTCCCGATCTAATATCAAGGTTTTGATACAACTTATAAGCTACTAGTATTATTTAAGTTAACTATGCGTATATTATAACGAATTTCTCTTCAAACCCATTAACATGACCGTAGTGTCTTTCTGACATACGTGACCGTCCTCCAACGTCATGATTTTTTGCCTTTTTTAATCAAGTCCATTTGTATTTAGAAATTGATATCTTTTAAACGGAGTGATATACTGCATTACCTGATAGCATCTTAAGTAATACAGCATCACCAAGTAAATTTAAGTAATAGTTACATGATGACACGAGATGATGCATACAAAATATCGTTGAGCTATTGCACGCGAGGAGGCGTTAGCCTCCGAGTTTGCAATAACGAAACGATATTTTGTATGCATCATCGAGCTGTCAATCATGTAACTGATTTATCCCATGACCCTTCATTTGACCTTTTCCCATATTTGGTGTTTTCTTTCTGAAACAGAACCACGTGATAGTCTTAACGTGAAGGGTTTTTTGTATCCAAGTAACGGATTTACAAATTTGGTAATTTTCTTAGTACTGTACCACGTGATCATTTTCTTGAGATAATCAATTCATTTGTTCTATGATTTGAGGAAAGTGGCAGAAGGGGTCTAGCGTAAAGAATCGCCGTTTTTCAGCAAGCCTACGTCGAGGATAATTTTCAATCGAGTCAAGCAGTTCAGATTGTATAAAATTCAGGCGATCGGATTTAAATGGCCCATGTGGCCAGGACTTAATGAATTTCGATTTACAGAATTGGTGTTTGGGATCATTTCCGGAATTGAAACGGGAAAATTTTACGGAATGGACTGCAAATACTAGATTCGGAAAACATGTGTCGGCCAGTGAATTAAGTGCGCTTAAAATAAACATAGTGTTCCACAGAATCTAATTCCATTCAGTAGTATATTCCTGACAAGAGGAAAAGATTCCCAAATACTCCAAGAATGAACTTAAAATCCATTTTTTCAATCATCAATATATATAATAATTTCAATCTAACTTTGTCATAATACCGGCGTGGAATGATAATAATACCGTGTCGCTCATCGTAATACGAGATCACAAGGGGCCATCTACGGGGAAACACACATTCCAAATACACATCCGCATTTCAGCTGCTCGGCTAGATTACATGGTCATAACTTATCCCATATACAATGTAAATATCTGTACAGTTATAGAGCTGAGGATCATTTAGTTTTTTATTAAATGAAACTATGAATTTTCACCATTTTTATCGGGAATTGATGTCAATAATGCTCCTTTAGTAACCTCATTTGTAGTATAACTGCTTATATTGCGCTAAGACTATAACAGCGCCCAATGGGAAGTCACATAAATGTTCATTCATACCCACCCAAGAACAGCGTTTTGGTGGAATAAAATGCGAAATATACAGAAAATTCAGCCAGAATTCTTCATTTATGTTTGAATAATGCAGATATGTGAAAGAATGGCTTGATGGAGCTGTGGAAACAAAGCCAGAGAATAAACTAGGCGAAGGCGGTCTATTCCTGAAACAGACTATGGCTGACCTAAAACCAAACAATATCAGCTGTTGTGTACGATGGGTGTGGTTGCTTATTTGGGGATAATTTGCATCATTTATGGATTTAGGAACCTATCATTCAGTCCTCGGGGGTCTTAGCTAAAGAAATGTCTATGATTTATGACCGTGCGGCCAACTGAAAATGTTTTATTTATCGAATTCCGAGGCCACCCTCTCTCGTTTTACGCCATTATATAATTCAATAATTGAATCGCGAAATCGATAGAGAAGGCCACAGAAACTTTTCAAACAAGGATTAATAAATTCATAATTATTCGACAGCGGAGTTCTGATCGTTAATCTTTGTTTATGATAGCGGTTGTGTGATGGAAGGGCGTAGCGGGTTAGAGAGAGTATTTATTTTACGAGGATAAAAACACCTATTGACCTCTCGTGTCGATGATAGTGCGACCGCGTATCGCCGATTAACGTGTGGATATTGAAACATACACATGTATATATTGATGAATAAATTTCCGACAACTGCAACACCTTACACCTTAATAAATGTTCAGGGGCGTAGTATCCGGGGGGGCCAGGGGGGGCCTGGCCCCCCCACTTTTTCTCCCGACATTACCTTTACTATAGAAAATGTTTACTGAAAGGAAGGTTGGCCCCCCCCACATTTCAGCAAAGGGTAGTGTAATAAAGAAAATTTACCCCAAAACGTTTGAATTGAAAGATAGTTGGTCTTGAAAAAAGTAAGCCACTACCCCCCCCCCTAAACTCATTCCAAAGTTACAGATGTGGTTAAGATTCATTGGTGGGGAGGGGGCGGTTAAATTTTCATAAACAGCTGGTAAAAAAAGCACAAAAAAAATTCTGAATTGTGTTTACCGCCAGCCTTGTTTGGTTGTTGATTTACTTTACTCATCTTCTCTTAACAGAAAGATGAATAACATTACCAAAAAGTAAGAGAATTTCTTATGTGTCTCAGGAGGGTGTGCCTCCACTTTTTCAATACGCATATATGATACCGAGTCGCTTTGAAGACGGGAGATTGAAATAGCTCATTGGATATGTAATGGCAAATCCCCCTTTCTCGCAATCAAAATACATAAAAAAAAAAAATTAATGAATTAAATAAAAACTAATGGACCTTTAAGCATATAGCGGTTCTATTGTTATTTTAGAAAAATTTTGAAAAAAGATGTCAAATCACCCTTTAAAATGACTGAGACCCATAGACTTGTTGCGACAAAGAAAATACCGGTATATCGGCAACGACCTCATTATTTCGTTTTAATATTTAAAAAAAAAAACAACTTATTTTTTATCTATATTTACAAAAACAAACACAGACAATAAAATTATTTAATGATGCTCGAAACTCATGGTCTAGAATACGCAATGCATATAAAATAAATTAAGGACATTTCAGTTTGCTAAAATTTACTAACAATAAAGACAGCTGGAGAAAATAATTAGGGCCATATTTGTTGCTAATTATCAAATGAATAGTTTATTGAATCTTAAATGAATTATTTTTCTATGAAAAATGAAGGATGAAAATAGACGCATATTCCATTGCGTCAAAGAAACACATTGGTTTGTTTCTTTTACCAAATTCAAGATTTATATTTTTTATTTATATTTCAGCTTTTAATTAACTTCATCAAATTATGAAAGAGAGCTAGTTTTACTTGATTTCAACATTGTTAATAAGTAATAAGTAAGTGCACTTGCTTTTGCATATTTCTCGGTGATGTCATAACGGTATAGATCAACCAATCAAAACTCGCAATGAACCGAAGTTGCGCACGGCGTTCACATTTTGGGAGAATTTGGCGTGGAACGAGTCAGCCATTTTTGTTACTTGACATAGGGAATATATTTTGTTTCTATGTGTAACCTAGTGGTCTGAACTCATTAAAACCAAAGCCCAGGCTGAAAGTGATGACTTTATTTTATGATGAAATGTTTTAAATGGAGATTTATTCCCGTTTGCCTTGTGAACTTCACTTTTTGATGGACCCAAGGGCACTACTTCATAGTCAACTTGGTGCTGTAAATGACCCCGATTTTCTGTGAAAAACAAACCAGAAAGCATCCACGGAAGCCGATTCTGTTAGAGCTAAGTAGATAAATTGTGTACATAGACGCTTAGGGTAGAAAAACTGCTAATGAAGCATTATATTCTGTAAAGAATCGCTTCAACGTAGTCTCACCTGGACGTCAAACTATAATTTATTCAACATGTCGACTCGAACCCCACTGCAAACGGTTCACGAATCGGTTACATCGGAATCAAGAAGCAGCAATCGCCGGGTAAGTTTATTGTGAAGCGGTCTCATATTTTTTTCTGTGCATGACGAGTTTCATTTTTGTGGTAGTTGTGCACTTCCTGGGTGACCTACTTATTTTGTTCTTTGCACACACAGCAAACCGATGACAATGCCAACCCGAGAATCTCCTCCTCTGGGCGCAGAACGGATGAACCACACATAGGAAAATACAGACTGATCAAAACGATAGGCAAGGGAAATTTTGCAAAAGTCAAGTTGGCCAAACATGTCCCAACTGGCAGGGAGGTAGGTTTAACAATACACCCATAGGTGTTGTCTTGGCGGCACGGTTACTGCAGCTGTCAGTGAATCAGCTGATTGTCAAAAGTGCAGAAGTGATAAAGTTATCTGCATAATGTTTATTTTTTTATGTGGAAGGAAATACTGAGTCATGGCAATGTCATTCAAGACAAATATCAACAAACCGATAAAATGAAAATAATATACATAGTTGTTCAGTATAATTTGTCCAAACTGGATACTTTTGGTTTCAGTGGAAAACTGCCCATATTAGACAAAAACAGGAGTGCAGGAAAATGAGTGAGACTCAAATTCTTCTTTTTTAAAAATTTATTTACAAGTTAGATGTATATGTTGGCATGAAAGTACTATATGTAAATGTAATCCATTCCATATTCCTGGATTTTGGAAATTAATTTTTATTTTTCATTCACAGAGTTTGAAACGAATACATATGAGATGTAATTGTACAGGCACAATTTATATCATTTAAAATCTAGTCAGAGCTTGCAAGTCAGATAGTACATTTAACATAAATGCTTTAAGATTTGATTTCTATTGCAATTTAAGGATGCCACTTTGAAAATAAATGACTGCTGTTAATCCCAATAATATTTTGAATTGTAGACAGTGCATTTTTTTTTTAAAATTTTATGCTGTATTGTGTGATATTCCTAGCTAAAATCAAGTTAAATAGGTAAGTAGTTTTTTATTAACTGGTAACTTAACCTTACATTTAAGTGTGTTGCATCACCATCAGGTTTCACATTCTTTCCAGTTAAACACACGCTAGCTAGCACATCAAATTTTTATTGTAAATTAAGTGATTAAAAAAAATACTGGGTGGCCGAATTAGAGGAAGTAATTATTGATATGAGCAGTTGGAACCGATAAGGCCATTTGGATTCCAGAAGAGACAAGTTTTTTTTAAATACCTTTGTTAAAAAAAACGCTTGAGACTAAACGCTTGAAAGTTTGAGGCTAAAAGTTTATGGACAAAATTCTTGAGTACTAAGAATCCAAATAAGATAAATTATACTGTATCTTTATTATTCAAATTTTCACCCTTAACATAGTATCCATTACAGAATTCTTCATATTTAATTGTTCAGTTTGGAATATTTTCCCTCAGATGAGTTCAATGTTTTAACTTTCCCTACAAATCATATACATGTATGATTACTGTAGTGCATAATTGAATCTTAAAAGCTTCTGCCACCTAGCCTTTCAATATCTTTTTCAAATATGTTAGAACATTTAATGCTACACTAAGAAACACACACACATAGCTGTCGTTTAGATCAGGAACAGTTAGTTTAATTTAACTACGTGGCTATATGATTTTTTAAATCCGTTTACCAGGAATAGACCTATCTTCTAGGTGTGAGTGACTTACGTTGGTCGAAAGTTGTCGCCATCATTCAGAGGAGGTAGGTCAGTGACGCGGGCCACCTGGGATTGTGTTAGACTTGCAGACTTCACATGGCTTTTAGGCCGGACCGACGGATTTTCTGTACCACCAGTTGAATTGGACATTGGTCTGCAAGCAACATATCTCTCATCTAAACCAAGATAAAAAAGATGTTAGTTTATACTTTATATTTAAAGATCAAACTGAATACCATGACAATATATATAGAAAAAAAAAAATAAAATACAACAATTATACATGGTTTCTATCAGTCTGCCAGTAGTTTAATATAAATTCCAATCATCAGTTTGGCAGAGCTTGAATTTCTTTCTCAAGATCACAATAATAAATAATATATGTACTTGTGAGTGGAAACGTACAGTTCACGACTCAGTGACTTTTGATCCACCTTCTCCCCACTCAAAGTTGTGTTTTCCCTGAAATATGATTGGACCAATGTAGAATACATAGAGAGAGAGAATTTCATTTTCGTTAATCTCATAAATTAATTCTTCACACTGCAGCAACATAATTAAAAGCTAAAGATAAAAGAAGGTGAGTATGTCATCAGATTTTATTTTCATGACGAGATTCAAAGTTTGTGTGGAAAAAATATAGAAGAAAATCTGAAGAAAAAAAACAGTACTGGTGCAATACTAATGATCCAGATCAACCCCGAAACCACAATCGCTGCATTCAGCACCCACAGCCAACAAATCTGAATTTGCTCCTAATCTTATCTACATCTCTACATTAATGGAAGAATGATTCTGTATCATCAGGAGGGAATACATGCAAACCTTTACTTTTTAAAATCACATTTGGTTGACACACTTGTGACTATAGCCCGAGATGAAGAATCAATTAAACCATGTATAATTGTACAATGTGAACCAATACAGCTATGGCAATACAAGTTCTCTATGATAATACAAAAGTTAGTGAAGCCAAAAATAACATGTATCAAGAACAGGGTGTATGCACTTTTTTCAATGCTATGATGCAAACATAAACTGTAACAAATAAAATGCAAAAAAAGAAGATTGATATAAAATAAGAGGGAATTCTTTTTATGTTATTTCTTTGATTTAAGAAGATTATTCAACAATTAATATTGAATTAAGTATTCTATAAATATACATATATATATCTAGCAAGTAGCAAGATTTTAATGGGATGAAGATAAATCTGTCTATCAAATGAATCCTTTCTGGAGTACATATAATGTTTCTGCTTATAATCCTAACATGGTCCTCAAAATAGTAAATAGCATTCACCTTACACAATAAAAAAAAAAGAAGCATCTTTAAGCTTTACCAAGAGATGAAAAACCCATGCATCCATTTTATTTTTTCTGTCAAGCATACATACCTTCGACTGAATTTTTGACTTAGTTTATTGAAAAATGACATGCGACCTGCCGCATTCATGGCAGAGGTATCCTGAGTGTGATCGGGTCCGTTGTACGTTCTGGGTTGCCGTCTGTCTCTCACTGGACCACCGTGGAATGTGTTTCTGAGAACAGTTCTATTCAGATAACTTTTGGGTGGTACAGGAGAAACAGGTAAAGTTTTTCCCGGGGCAGTCCTAAAAAAATAGGGAGCATTTATATAGGACAAAATGCTTAACAACCAAATACTGTTTTTTTTTTTTTGGTGTTCGTTTTACAGAGTCATTTACAGCTTAATTAGATTCATGTGTCAGTTTGATTTTGCTGGGGAAAAAACTAGCAATTTTAAATCCATATCCACCTCTTATGCTTGACACCTGAGTTGTTGCATTCTTTTTCTCTTCTGTTGCAGGAGAAGTGTTTGACTATCTTGTTGCCCATGGTAGAATGAAAGAAAAGGAAGCAAGAGCCAAATTTCGTCAGGTCAGTTTATTTTCTAATGTTAAACAAATATGCTTATTGAATATGTTTGTGATGGTAAAGAATTGTTGAAAAGGACTTTAAAGGTACGAGAAGAGTTTGGAATTCAATTTTGGGAAAATGCAAATGCATGTTATTTGTGACATACACCCACTATTGGCAATTATAAAATATCACAAAAAGGGAACACACCGTATGTTTCAAACATCATTTTCAAATTATTTTATACAAAAAACAAATGTGAACCAAAGAAACAAAAACCTTGGAATGTGACTTTGATATGGAGATGCATTTTCTATTGCTATTTTATATTTAGGCATATCTTTTCTTGCCTAAACTCATTAAAGATAAAAGGTTTAAAAAAAAAAATGTTACCTTGGATCCTTTAGCTAAAAAAATTTTGTAAAATTGTTTTATCTTAAATACCATGGTGTATATTTTGATTTTAAATTGTGCCTCATCACCCTGGACAAAGCAGAAGAAAACTTAAAAGTATTTTGAATGAAAATATGAAAGAAGAAAAAAAAACCTTTATCGAGAAATGAGCAGTGCCACAGTCTTGTATTTTACTTGCCTATTTCCATGTAGGTTCAAAATCATGGTCCCTCCATGATCAGACCAAAATGCTAAAAATACACATGCCAAATTTTTACTATGGACAAAATGTCAAGAGAAATTCTTTCAAAGCTTCAAAATCAAACAACAAGCAAAAATGAACATATCTAAGGAATTGCACATGTTGCCACAGGAAAGAAAAATGTTTAGATTAGATATCAGAAATTCACAAGATTCTATTAGCACCTACATGGCAAAACAACATTTATTCAATCATCTCCAAGATGAAGGTGAAAAGTTAAAAATAAATGTTGGTACCCAAAGAAAGGTCTGATCAAATGAAATGCACATCTGATATATGAGAGCCCTTCAATAAACTTTTCACAAGGTATTCGCAAAGGCTTATGTTTTTCAAAAGTCAAAATTTTGTTACCAAAGGAAAGGTCTTGTGACAAAAAATACATAAATTGTTCAATTGTTCATAACTTATGGTCAAGATTAAAGATTTAAAAGAAAAATAGATCAAACTCCAAGGATCAAAGGTTTAAAAAAAAAAAAAACTGGTACTCAAAGAACATAAGTCAAATGGAATATAAAAGTCAGCTGCAATCATGCAAAAATTGGGCAGAGTAAAATTTTGGCAAAATTTTGCAAAAATAAGTCAAGCTCTTAGGTCAAGGTCAACCTTTTTGAGGGTATATATGCAGTGGAAATCAAAATAGGACATCCATAGCAACTGAAATGCATTGTGTTCACAGTGCCAGTGAATGTCAAACAACACTTGGAGCCAATTGCCCCTCTATTTAGATGTATAAAATGATGGCTTCATTTTGAAATTTATTGGGCCAAGAGGAAATATTTGGACCATTCTAAAATTTGAGCATAGTGTACATTTATATGATGTCATGATCATTCATATGTCTCTGACAACAAAATGTAATAAGTTTTTAAAAAATGCCATTGCTAGGAATTGACAAATTATGACATGATTAGGACGTGATTTTTCTGTTGCTATGTTCTAAATTATTCATCATCTAATGAAGGAAGTATTTAGAAAAAATATGTTTACACCAAAAGCACCATTTTTCATAATTGCCAATTTAGAGGATAAAGGGCGGACCAAGATAAGTAAACTTTATTGATATGGTATTTTATAGTAAGGTTATATTTTCCAAGTGCACGACTTTAGTAAAGCTGGGGTCAGTTTTTCCAAAAAGACATAACACACTACTTTGGAAGAAAAGTTTGTGTCTTTTCCAGTGGATGTCAATATTTTGATGGTGTCTGACTTAAATATATGATGCATCTCTGGTTTCTTAAATTTTTATGAAGAATACCGAATTGGCTAAACAGCATAAGCGCCAGGTGCATTGAACTTGCAGACCATCACTGTATTTCCCCATTTTTAGGATGTATGCACATATGGCGTGGCCCTTTCCCAGTCCCTGTACTCACAATAGAAGTTTTGCAGGGATGTTTTTTGATTTTCCTGTTTTCTTTCAGTTTTAGGTTTTGGTCAATATACAAGTGTAGGCTAAACTGTCAATACTCTGGAGTGTCAGTGAACCATCATGACTGACAGTCTGTTGCACGATGCAACTGCATGAAATAATTTTTCTTTTAGATTCAATTAAGCATTTGTGAATGGTCTTAATGACTGTAGTTATTCCTTCTTAAAAAGGACTTGCTTTTTTTTCGTTTTCATGTGTAATCAAAAATAAGGTATTCAGAAACCAAATGTGCTGATACCCAGTTGTGTCCTGGTCCCCTTGTGTCTATAGAAATCAAGGAAATGGCGTTTCACTCCTCACTGTGATGTTAAGTTTCTTAAAATTGATTGTAAAAGTAATGGAATTTAACCCCACAGTCCATATCCTTTAAAATGGGTGGCACAATTTCCCAATACAGCACAAAGTTTGATATGGTCTAGTTTGTTCACACACAATTTTTTTTGCCTCTATTTTATGATCTCTCATTGTGCAAATTAGAGGGTTTAAAATCTTAAGAAGGGCGAATATAGATTTCAAGTGATATTAAAAGTCTTATCCATAAGTGTGTATTTCCTCAATATTGTTTTATAAATAAAGAGATGCTGTGATAATATGAGGACATGCATGTGACACACATAAAGTACATTGAACTCATTTTAAAGCTTTGTGTAAGTAATTGTGTATATATTGTGCAGATGAGCATTGTTAGTTTAGTTTTAAGCTACTGCAAATGCTAATTTTGTCAGTTTAACTCAAGTTTGGGGAAAAATTAAGTTTGGGGGAAATTTTATCCTCAGATGACATAGAGGTCATTAGTCATTGTAATTTTACTTCAGTTTTTATAATCTCTAATAAATACAGGAAGTCAGTAAAACTCTTAGAGAGAGAGAGATCAAAACAAGTTCAGATAGATTTAACAACAATGTGCACTCCAGATACGTAGAAATAATTTACAGAAAGGCGTATTGATTGATATTTGCTGAGATTGCAGATCTTTATCTTGGGATTCAGGGCCGTGTGTCTTTGGAAACAGGAATATTGATTTATTGACTGTGTCCAGCGAGTAATGGTATTTGTTTTTTTCTGTTGTAGATTGTATCATCTGTGCAGTACTGCCACCAAAAGCATATAGTCCACAGGGATCTTAAGGTAAAAGGAGTTTAAAACTTTCTGTGATAAGTAAATACCTCTTTTTTCTTCAAATGGGTAGATTTTATGGACACTTGTGCTACCTGTTAGCATTGGAAATGTTTTTGTCACAGGTAAAGCATTACACAAGATTAAGCCACAGGCTAGTTAGGGATAAATGTGGGATACCTATGGTACATAATAGCCAGGGGAAGTCAAGCATAATGTAGTACCCTGTTACCCTAACTAGACTGTTACATGAGACATGTATGCATTAGGTAGTAAGGGTACAAGGCCAACTGTCTCAAACAGTTAAATTTTCTGGATTGTGCACCTGAATATCACATTTCTAATAGAATTTGGTTATAATAACCTCACAGCAAAGTGTTAAGGGTTTATTAAACTGCTTGTGCATGTACTGTATGCCCCTTAAAATCATACATGCTACACAAATGAGGAATAGAATGTTTTGCTTGTTATCAGCAAAGGTTCTTACTTGCAGAAGTAACTTGAGCAAAATTTTCAAGTCAGACAGTGTTGAACAGTAGAGTTTCTTTAGACAAGAAATTGAGCGGAGGAAGATGTATGCTTATTTAATTAAAGAATAAGGATTAAGAACAAGATAACCTAACAAATCAGTTTTAGTCTACTTATTTAAAAGAGCTACTTGGATTAAGGAGCCATAGTAGAAAAAAAAGTTTCAAAGGTAAAGGTTCATATTATCCGCCAGAGTTTGTATATGATGTACACTGTTCACAGATACTTATCCCTGTAGTGCTATTGATTTAATCAAAGTCTAGTAAACTGACAGAATTACCTTGTATTTTAAAGAGCAGTAACTCTGTCCTACTTTTCTATCAACTCTTAATTAAATTAATTGTAGAAAGCATGAGACCATTAAATTATAACATTCTTTTCCGGTTCATTTTCAGGCTGAAAACTTACTGTTAGATGGTGATATGAACATAAAGATTGCTGACTTTGGTTTCAGCAATGAGTTTGTTCCAGGAAATAAGCTGGACACGTTCTGTGGGAGCCCTCCATACGCTGCTCCGGAATTGTTTCAGGGTAAGAAGAAAAGTTACAAATTCTTAAATAGGCAAACCTTGATCAGAAAAACTTAAATGGGACTTTTGCTCAGGAAAAAACTTTATCCTCGTAGGCTGTACATGTGTTAATGATGGGGTACATATAATTTTGTAAACGTTTTGCAGGTTTTTTTGGTTTTTTTTAATAATGATATTCTGTGAAGAATTCCCATGTCGAAGCTTGTGTCTTTGATTAACATTTTGTTTTCATTTTGTATTTAGGGAAGAAATATGATGGTCCTGAAGTGGATGTGTGGAGTTTAGGGGTTATATTGTATACACTAGTCAGTGGGTCTCTGCCATTTGATGGACAGAATTTAAAGGTTAGTTAAAAATTTATTGTTTTATGATAAAAAAAAATGAGTAGGAATGCACCACGTTAATTCCTATTTAAATGGCCATTATTAAAAAAATTTATGTACATTCACTTAGATTTTTCACTTGATAATTGAATGAGGGAAAAATTGAGCAAGTCAACAATCTTGTATTCAGAGTGATTTATCTAGCCATACAATAACAGGGTTCTTGCTAAGATTTTGCTAACTTGCTTATATGGACCGAATAATTTTCAGTCCTGATGTAGTTATTGCAGTACTTATTTTTCCAATCACACAACAATGAAAAATTTAATTAAACAGTTTATTTTATGCAATATTCAAATAAATGAAATGATAATGCATTCAAACCATATTCTAAAATATACACATAATTATCAATTGCCCTAAAAATTGACATAATGTTTATAAAGCTTGAATAAACTGTTGCATAATGAAGTACTTTAAAGTTGACTGTAGACAATCGCAGTTGTCATGAGCAGTGAAGCGTTAATAATTCTGTCAGTTAATTGCACTGGGTAAAATGTGACAAGCCACATTGTGTAAACATACATGCTATAATTATGGTCTGCATATAAAAGACAAGATTCAGTATTAAATGTTTAAAAAAAAAATGCTACCATGTGTTTGCAGCAGAGATTTTTTATATTACGTATATTTTTTTAATTACTTTACCATGCAGTTTTTTTTTCAATATTTATCAGTCTTTTTCCACTGTTTTACTTCATTTCTTTTTCTTTTGTTAGGAATTGAGAGAAAGGGTGTTACGTGGAAAATACCGAATCCCATTTTACATGTCCACAGACTGTGAAAATCTGTTAAAAAAGTTTTTAGTATTAAATCCTACTAAGAGAGTTTGTCTAGAGGTAAGTGCTTCCGTTCCGAGTAACCATTCTTTATTTCTTCACAATGTATGCCTCTTTTTATGTACACTGTCATTCAGATGTGTTAAAAAGCACCCTACCTGAAGTGTTATCTTGATGTACTGTCAAGGTCAAACCTCTCAGGTTTGATGTTGAATTATGCAAATGAGGTGTGAAGATTAGGAAAACAATTTTTTCCCTTCAAATATTGGAATAAGAGTTTTAAAGGTGATTTATTATAGTATGCATGAGTATGGATAAGTGAGATTATGAATAATTGGTCTTGAATGAAGTGACATGGCTGTGTTTATCATCATAATTGGAGACTGTTAATGTAAATAGACACTTTTTTTTATTTCCGATGACATGACCTATTATAACTTGTCATTTCTTTGAACTTTATGCTATCACAGAATATTATGAAGGACAAGTGGATGAATATAGGTTGCGAGGATGATGAACTTAAACCTTTTGTAGAGCCCCCTGCAGACGTCCTTGACCCTTTGCGGATAGGTAAAAAAATCCCTGACACACACTTGTATTGTCCTGTAGCGACAAAGGGCCCCCTTGTTACCAAGATTTCTGGAGAACCAGGGAGAGAGAATGGGGGTTTAAATATGATGCAGCCTTAGAGTTGCTATCAGTCTCTAAGAAATCTTGGTCAGCAAGAGCTCTGCTTAGAAGCAAGTTTGAACAGTTCATCTAGTGGCTCATGATTTGTTTAGATTCATTGATCGGAATTTCACTTATTGAATAATTCAACACAAATCTGCTTCTACCTAGACTTATCATTGGTGATTAGATGAGCCCTAGTTCATACTTGCTTGATGTCAATATTATGTGTTGTTTTTTTATTTCATGGCATTTCTTATTTTGTGTCAGAATATTATGAAAGACCGATGGATCAATATGGGTTATGAAGAACGGGATTTAAAGCCCTATAAGGAGCCACCCAAAGACCTCCTTGAAAATAAACGAATAGGTACATAGATTTGTCGGCTGCAGACATGGCAAAGACCAGAACATGCATGTGTGCCTACCGTAAAAAAAATCTTTTCTATGGCCAAGTCCGAGAGATGGCACATGGATGTTTCATTTCTTTGCTATGAAGTTTTCTTTTTGAACTTCTAAGACAGTACTAAATTTCCACTCTTTTTAACTGAAGTGTTATTCACCCTTGTATAACCAAATCTGTTAAAGGGAATTATGGAAGGTTTTCTGTTTTCTCATTAGTAATGGATTTATAAAACTAACTTAAACTAGAATATGTAGAAAAAGTATCTTTTAAACATTATGAAGAATAAAGTACATCTAATTATAATTAGTTAATCAATGACAAATTTATGGAGGAAAAGAAATGCAGCAGTTTTTTTATGCTAGTTTTGAAACAAAACCCATACAAAATTCTTGTACACTTCTTAAGTTCATACAGGAAATTTTATCAATACTTCAATGGAAGGTTATTATGCTCAGTAAATATATATAACTCTTAGCAAAGGTAATTTTGATCAGGTCAAGATCACATGATAAATTAGAAAAATGGAAAATACTCTGCATTTTGGTAATACCTGATTCAAAGGTTTTTGACCTTGAACTTGGTCATGATTTTAAGCTTTTGTTGCTTGGACTAGGTCAAAGTCAGATGACTTTATATTAAATGATTTTGACCTCTGTGGAAGGTAAATTTTCATATTGAAATCTGAGGTTGCTTATGACCTAAGTTTTGGCAGCCTTCAACCACCACTATTTTATGACGTCACGAGACTCAAAGCACAAAAAATCTTAATTATTTTTTTCTCTCACACAATGCAGTGTTCTTTTGAAAGCTCTTTTGATCACAACTTTTATTACATTTCCTGACTTCACTGTAGTGGTCATTAGTACCATTAGGTTAGTTTTAATTTTAACCAGTGACCAAAAAATATTGAGTATCATTTAGTATCAGTTTGAGATAATTGTTCTTAATATTTGTAAAGGGTTTGGGAATTAGGGTATTCTGTGTGAATTGCTTGTTTATTGTTGTTGAATGACTTGTCCTGCATGCAAACAAGAAATTTTGGTTTTCTGCACCAAAATAAAAGTGCCATTTTGTCAAATCTTAATTTTCATGTGTGTCCATTTTAATATGAATTGAATATGTATCTTTTTCATAATTTGACCTGGATAACAAGAAAAAGGTGTTAGACATTCAGATATACACGAATACTATTAGATTACTAACCATCTCACAAAACACTGTGAATATAAACTTTCTAACCTCCTAATCATATTAGATGGGGACAAGGTATCCTTGTGTTAAGAGATAACTATTGCGTGAAAGTTCTTGCTGAAATTTCATATGAATCCCCTTTTTCCCTTGAACTTAGAATTGATGCTAAACATGGGCTACTCAAGGCAAGCTGTGGAGGACTCCATCACACACCAGAAGTATGATGACGTACAGGCCACGTACCTGTTGTTAGGGAGGAGAACTTCAGACGTAAGTCATATATACCACCAAACTCCCATCATGCATTAGGCTCCGAGGCCATAAAACTTAGACCAGCTTACTTTTGGATCTTTCTCACTTTTTCATAGGGAAATAATAGTGGAAAGTGAGATGGAGATCAAAAGTGAGCTCTTATAAGTTTTGTGGTCTCAGAGCCTGATTTTACTGTTGTGGTACAGAAATTGAACTGTACAAAAATTCTATGGCATTACAAAGAAATTCTTCAGTTGATGAATGTCCTTGTATGGCTGATTATTGTTTATTTTCTTCACAGTTGGAGGGCAGTGACCGCTCTGGCAGTAGTCAGTCTTTAAGACATTTAGGACAGATGTCCTCCAATAGGCCTCATAGTGAAAACACAGCCAATAGCCAGTCTCCTAACAAAGTGACCCGCAGTCAGTCGGCGACCAGCAGTGGAACCAATCAAGGCAGGCGACGGTACAGCCAGGGCACAGAAAATAACGGTAGTATCAAACGTAAGCAGACAAAGATGGCATGTTACTGATCTCACTCCTGGACACTCTTAACCTGATCTGAAATTAGATATAAGAAACCTGGGTAGAATTTTAGTGTTTGTAATCTCAATTTCGGAGATCTTACTCTTTCATCAGGAAAGGAGAAGTAAAAAAGCATTAAAGCATGTATAAATTTGGTGGGGGGATAATTATACAGAGAATTATTTGTTGACTTGAGTCTTAGAAAATTTGGGCTTTCATAATTAGAAACAAATGCATCATTGACAAAAAGGAACATTAAGGTCCTTGGGCTGCTAAAAAGATTCAAAATGATAATGAACATCCATTTTACTAAACCAGAGCTTATTTTCCTCTCTTAGCTAAAATGTGTTATACTTGGTAGTTTATTTTAACGATAATTTATTTTAACGATAATATAACAGTAAGGAATGCAGTGTTGCAAACTTGAACTAAACCAAACAAATGGTAGTGAAATAGAAGGATCAAGATTGTACAATTAGACAAGGAAGAAATAGTCACGGTTTCCCTTTTGGAATTTGTAGGAACTACAGGACCATCAAGTTCTCAATCATCATCGCACACCCCACGTAGACAGAACACGATCGACTCTTCTTCAACCAAGGAGAATGCCCTGTCAGGGCGCAAAACACCCTCTGGAGGCCCCATCATGGAATCTCCAAAGGTAGGCAACTCTGGAAGGAAAAAGGGGAAATCACTATAAATGATATCCACAACTTTAGTGTAGAGATGGCACCACATCTTTAATCAGTTGATTAAAAAAATACTATGAAAAAGCATAACATGAGCACATGACATGTAAATAGATTTTTTAATGGTAGAATGACCATAATATTGTATAACATTAAATTATTTACAAACTATCTAGCATGGTATATGCATGAGAAAACATGTATATCAATAACTCAATATACATAGTACCAATATAGTATTTCATAGTGGTGAAAAGGGTTTGAAAAAAAAGCAGTGTGAAAGCATTCTTAAGCGTAAAACAGTTGTAAATAAAGTAGATATAGAACAATATGTAAACAATACAGATCGAGAAAGTCAAAGCATATTTGAATTTTTTTTTCTCAATTTTTCAATTTTGTATGTTAAGAATTTATTACCATTGCGAGGGATAAAGATGATGTGCAGATATCGTGCTCTAGAGAGTTTTTTGGGGAAATATTTTTAGTCTGTTTCAAAAAAAGAAAATGGATGTGGTTGTACATAGACAAGTTTCAGTGTTCTAATGCTTGCCAGGAGCAATGATACCAATGTATCATAATATTGTAATTTGTTACATTCTCCTTTCGAATAGCATGTGGCAAAAAATGATTACAGTAAGCCAAACCTTCAGTTTTGTTAAAACATCCTGCATCATTAACTCCGCTTGTAGAAAATGTCAACTTTACAATTCCTGTTTCTGCTTGTCTTTATGAAACAATGAATATTCATACTTGACATGAGAGGGCGAAAATTTTACTGTTTCCTTTCTGTAATATTTTGAATACAGTCTTATCCTCTGACCTCTGTAGCATTTATCATCTAAATAATTAATCTGAAGTGGCAGTAACGTTGGATTGAAATATACACCTGCCACTGGGTTTTAATAACTGCTCTCACTGTCTTTGTTCAGATTGTCATCATTACATCTCTGCATTTCTACATCTTTACATTTCTACAATACAATAATTGATAGAATTTTCAATAGAGGTTCATGTGTATAAAAAGCGATTTTGCAGGGTCAGATAAACACTCATATTTTTGTGTATCATCATTGCATTGGAGTGGTGTCAATGTGTGTTAGTGATTAATAGTGGCATTAGCTTTGAAATTGCAATTAACTTTGTGATAATGTACATGTATTAGTGATAGCTGTGCATGCTAGAATACTAACCCATTGTACCTGCATGGGCAGATTTTGCAAGTTTGAACTAGTGCATGAACTTAAGGTTAAGGACTAAAGTATTGTTGTTAAGGATCTACAGCGGTGTATAAAAAATAGGTCTAAGACCATAATGCCAAATATCCTGTTTTAACATTACTCATATATCTTAGTAGGGAAGGATTTTTTTTTTTCACATATTAATGCACATAATCAAATACTGAATTCTAATTGCCACTATATTTAACACTTGAATAATACACTTCCTTGGTGAAAGATATACATGTATAATTAACATCCCCAAAATAGTGTATAAATGATCCCATGTAATTGTCACAGATACTGTACGAAGGTTTCATTAAATTTCAGAGATCTCCTTTCGTACGAGAGAGTATCAAAGGCCAGCAGGTGATGTTTACTTCTTCCCAACTGATCAGAAACAAAATTAATCCTTTAAACTAAGGCAACAGATCCAATTTATAGAATTCACAAAAAAATCATCAGCATGCTTATAGAAAAAGAAAAGAATTGCTTTGTATAACAGAATAGAGAGTTGCAATAGCATGTGTTCCTTTAATGTAATGCTTCATTTACCATCAAAGAGTTTCTTGTTGCTTGTGTAGCTTTTTTGAAAATGTGCAGTTCACCCATTCACTATCCACTGTTTGCAAATTGATTACACAGGAGAGCCGAGAGTTAATGAGTCTGTTTTCTCCCCCCTTTTTACAGATCAGTTCCACACCAACCCGTTCTACAATGCCCAAAAAATTAACTTCATCCCAGACCTCATCTTCCTCTTCGTCTTCAGCCAAGAACAGCTCCTCCATTCACAGTAGTATTCCCCGCCGGACGGGCCGCAGCGAGACCTTCAGCCCCGGGGATGTCCGCTCCACGCCCTCCCAGGAAAAACCATCCCGCACAACTAATGGCCAGGATCTCAGAGGGTATGCTACAGATTTTATGAATCAGGATATTTAGAAAAAAAAAATATATTCTTTTCTTTGAAATGAGTTATTCTGTCTTATTAAAATGTTTTAAGACTGGAGATATTTGTAAAAGAACAAAATAAAAAAAACAACAAACAACAAAAACAAACAATGATTTTAGATATATTCAGCTCATATGCATGCATGATTTATGGAAAAAAAAATTAGATGAGAGATATGTTGCTTGCAGACCAATGTCCAATTCAACTGGTGGTACAGAAAATCCGTCGGTCCGGCCTAAAAGCCATGTGAAGTCTGCAAGTCTAACACAATCCCAGGTGGCCCGCGTCACTGACCTACCTCCTCTGAATGATGGCGACAACTTTCGACCAACGTAAGTCACTCACACCTAGAAGATAGGTCTATTCCTGGTAAACGGATTTAAAAAATCATATAGCCACGTAGTTAAATTAAACTAACTGTTCCTGATCTAAACGACAGCTATGTGTGTGTGTTTCTTAGTGTAGCATTAAATGTTCTAACATATTTGAAAAAGATATTGAAAGGCTAGGTGGCAGAAGCTTTTAAGATTCAATTATGCACTACAGTAATCATACATGTATATGATTTGTAGGGAAAGTTAAAACATTGAACTCATCTGAGGGAAAATATTCCAAACTGAACAATTAAATATGAAGAATTCTGTAATGGATACTATGTTAAGGGTGAAAATTTGAATAATAAAATATTTATAGAATACTTAATTCAATATTAATTGTTGAATAATCTTCTTAAATCAAAGAAATAACATAAAAAGAATTCCCTCTTATTTTATATCAATCTTCTTTTTTTGCATTTTATTTGTTACAGTTTATGTTTGCATCATAGCATTGAAAAAGTGCATACACCCTGTTCTTGATACATGTTATTTTTGGCTTCACTAACTTTTGTATTATCATAGAGAACTTGTATTGCCATAGCTGTATTGGTTCACATTGTACAATTATACATGGTTTAATTGATTCTTCATCTCGGGCTATAGTCACAAGTGTGTCAACCAAATGTGATTTTAAAAAGTAAAGGTTTGCATGTATTCCCTCCTGATGATACGGAATCATTCTTCCATTAATGTAGAGATGTAGATAAGATTAGGAGCAAATTCAGATTTGTTGGCTGTGGGTGCTGAATGCAGCGATTGTGGTTTCGGGGTTGATCTGGATCATTAGTATTGCACCAGTACTGTTTTTTTTCTTCAGATTTTCTTCTATATTTTTTCCACACAAACTTTGAATCTCGTCATGAAAATAAAATCTGATGACATACTCACCTTCTTTTATCTTTAGCTTTTAATTATGTTGCTGCAGTGTGAAGAATTAATTTATGAGATTAACGAAAATGAAATTCTCTCTCTCTATGTATTCTACATTGGTCCAATCATATTTCAGGGAAAACACAACTTTGAGTGGGGAGAAGGTGGATCAAAAGTCACTGAGTCGTGAACTGTACGTTTCCACTCACAAGTACATATATTATTTATTATTGTGATCTTGAGAAAGAAATTCAAGCTCTGCCAAACTGATGATTGGAATTTATATTAAACTACTGGCAGACTGATAGAAACCATGTATAATTGTTGTATTTTATTTTTTTTTTCTATATATATTGTCATGGTATTCAGTTTGATCTTTAAATATAAAGTATAAACTAACATCTTTTTTATCTTGGCTACCCTCACAACACTGTGACCTTAGATACTGAAGTCCATATATATTCAGAGCACACATTCTAATCAGATCTCGTACAGCTGATTCTTAGATCGGAAAATTCATTGGACTCTGTATGAAAATGGAATGGGTTCATTTATTTACCTGTAGGTGTAATGACACTTTTTTTTTAGTTAAAATTGTAATACGAGACAGGAGTTTGCATGTTTGTTGTTCTTAACTTCCTTACAGGGTTACTATGATAAATCATGTTCAAACTTTTCAAATAAAAATTTAGAAGAAGAAACTTTGTATAAAATAAGTAAATTGATGAATTATAGAAACAACAAAGTTATTATAAGGGAAAATTCTATATTTTCTTCATTTTATATTTTGTATGCTATATCTACTTTAATTTTAAGAATAGGAATGTTAATTCTATGAATTAGGTCAAAGGGATCTTATAAGGAAGGGTGTAGGATAGAAATTTTCACCTCCTAGATCTTTCTGATTCTGGGATAATGGGAGTCAGCTGTATTTTCAGTCTGCTTTATCCCTACTTCCTTTATATCAGGTGGAAGATATTTATCTCATTTCACAAAATTTATTTTCACAATTTCTTCATGGCTTTTATTGTGAATCTTTTGGTTTTCTTGAATGTCTCTTGTCAGAGAAAAAAAAATTTACACCACTAAAAAATTTTGATTTTCCTAAAATACTTTTTGTATATCTGAAAATTTTAGAATGTGTATCTAGACAATACTTGTACTAAAATCATATGTATCCAGATGCATGGAAATGATGCTACTCAAAAATTTACCAATTGCATGGTACAAATTACATTATCAGACATATTGATGATGATATCATAGCAGAGAAAAGTATCCCTGAATTTGACTTTTTGGATGTGCTGCATGAAGCATTTGATCTTTGTTACTCTCTTTACTAATTGAATTCTGTCATCAAGTGCCAGTGTTGGAGGGATAGCCATACATTAAGTATTACATTGTTGTAATTTTCAGCAAATTGTTCCGCAGGTCAGTTGCAGAGGGACAGTCGGACAACCCCATGGTCAAGCCCAGGTCACTGAGATTTACGTGGAGCATGAAAACCACGAGTTCTATGGACCCTAATGACATGATGAAGGAAATCCGGAAAGTGTTAGACGCCAACAACTGTGATTATGAACAGCGGGAGAAGTTTCTGTTACTGTGTGTACACGGGGACCCCAATACGGACAGCTTAGTGCAATGGGAAATGGAGGTGTGTAAGCTTCCGAGACTCTCCCTCAATGGGGTGCGATTCAAACGGATTTCAGGGACCTCTATAGGGTTTAAGAACATTGCTTCAAAAATTGCCAATGAACTTAAACTGTGATGCCATGTTAAAGTGCTGGAATGTTGACTGATTTTGTTTGCGGGAACATGAAGCGGGACACATCGGGATGGGCCAGATTCCCAAAAGGTGGGGGAGAGAGAGTGTCAGTGGACAGATTATAGATATTAACTTGTCTGTGGTAAAAAATTTATATAACAATCGCATTAACAGATTTTTATTTTGTACAAATGTGTAAAGAACATATAAAGTATTTGTATGATAAAATAAATGGGAGCCCATGCAGAAAGCGGGGCTGATAATGTGTACACAAGTATGTATATTTAAGACTGTGTAAATGATGAAAACAAGTGAATGGGTTGTGTATGTAAGTGCGTGTGTTATGAACTTTGAGGGATGGGCACTGAAACGGATAGTAATTGCTCCTCGTCTGCTCACTCAAATCAGAACTGGATGCACTGATTCTGGTATGTCCAGAAAGTAAAGTATGATAAGGTCTGTCAGTAAAATTAAGTAAGATTAAGTAACAGTTCTAATGTCGGTGATGAGGTATTAGTAGAAATGCTTGGGCTTGTAAACTGTGATATCTCTTGATAGTGCCATCCCTCTTAGTGTCAGTTGTCTAGTGCAATTTACTTTCCAAAGGTAAAAACTGTGAACAAATGAATCGGGCAGTGTTCTTTTAAAAGTTTTTTTTTTAATCATGTCTGCATGTGTTTGCTAAATGCTTCCATGAAAGAGTTTTTATCTTCATAATACCTAGGAAAAAAAATATAGCTTTGGCATATCCATGCTTACTGAATATAAGAGATGGTATTTCAAGCATAATGTTTGTATCAGTCAGTGACGGTCACATTTTCTTCTTATTTTCATGGACAAAATTTGATAAAAAAGTACAAATGAGATTAAATTTGTAGAAGTAGTAGTAAGCAGTATTCTGCAGGGATTGAATACTTGCATTATGATCTAGACAAAACTACAGTTTCCTTTCTGTTTTTTCGTGTAACTGTTAATACACTTGGATGTGGAGTAATTGCACTCTTGTCAAACAATATTTCTTTGTTAGTATGCCTGTTTTGTTGTATATCATTTTATATTAATCAAACTAATTAACAAAGATAAATTTATTATTATTATTTGATAAAACAACAAGTAGAAGTTGTGTCCATGTAACATAAAATAGCCATGCTCTATTTATAAATTAAACAATTGATGTGTTAAAGGTTAAGGTTGAATTATGATGAGGATACTAGTATGTTATTTTTCTACCTTCTTTCTCTGGAGATTCTCAGCTTTTCCATTTTCAAAACAGGCTGGTCTGCAGTCAGTGTTGTAGACAAGATCACCATGTACATGTACCAAGCAATTGTGCCAAGAAAAGTCATTTTTTCCAGTTTTATATGCATCCCTTGCACATGCAATTTTTTCAGAGGTGAATTTGTTGATTGATTGTTCATTTTAATTTTACTTTCAGCAAATGCCACTGTGTGACAACTTCTTGATTTAATAACCTTGCAGTTTATTTTATAGTTCAGATCTTTGTTGCAATTCTTGGACCAATAATGATGAATTAAGTTCTCTTGACAGTATATTTGTATGAGTAAGTGATTTTTTGCATGAAATGCAATTTTTTTTAAAAAGGCTTCTTTTCTTATAAAAAAAAGATTTTGTAAATAAAAAAAAAGAAGAAGACAAGAAGGATTTATTTCAGCCACATCTTTAATATGTACAATTTGATTTGTTTCTACTTAAGTTATTTTTTAGGGGGGAAAAAATTAGTTCTTGGTACCTGAGTAATAGTTTTGAACAGGAGCTTATTTGAAGTGGTACTTAAATTAATCTGCAAGTTCACATGAATTCCACTCAGGAAGGGAGCTTTTCTTCATTTTTTTTGTCTCACTTTATCATGCACAACAGGGTGTTTGGAAGTTACACATGTGGTCATGGAGAATGTGATATAAAAGGACAGGTTTTATTTTGACATTGGAGACTTGTTAGCGATTCATTATCTGTACTCAGGCATCTCAATAGATTGTATTGTTTTTATGCTTTTTCTTAAGTCATTTAAATGTGGTGTAATATTACAGGGATGTAACATTTTATGTAAACCCCCCAATATGCATGGAAACAGGACAATCTGATTTTGATGTCTGGACATTGTTGTTTGTTACCCAGAGTTCACCCTATCAAGAAATTAATCTTTTTATCAATTGTCATACAGTTACTTTTAGTTCATCATGATAAATAGTGAACAGGCAATTAAAAATTTCATGAAATGATGAAAGTTGTATTTTCTTTTCTTTTTTCTGTGAAGAAGATGAGGGGGGAGGGGGTCAGTGTTCATTGATTTTGTGGGTACCCGACATCTATGCAAACATCAATATTCACATTCATTGATAACAGAAGAGTTATCCATCTTTTAAAACGTTACCCATTAAATTATATTTACACAAGCTAGAAGAAGTTT